>CACRXK020010012.1:0-15450 GCA_902702795.2 Paramuricea clavata
GTACCAACAGTCTAATAGATCGTTTGGATCATCAAAAATTTCATAAAGGCTTAACGGGATTTCTTCAACAAGGTCATTGTCAAAATCACTCACAATAAAATCTTTCTTCCTGCGATAACTAATCGTTGTATGTAAAGCTTGTTTAATTGAGATCCTGGAATTAATTTTTCTAGAGATAAAAATTGGCAAATGGTCACTCATCCCAATATCTAGCACGCCTGATTTAATAACATCTTCCTTAGAGGTAAAGATAAGGTCAATTGTTTTACCTGATATTGGCCTGGTAACTGCATCAATAAGTTGTTTAAGCTGATACTGAGATGTTAGAACATGCAGTTGTTGATAAGAATGTTTATCTTGAAAATTTGTGTTTAAGTCTCCTAACATAATTATCTCTTTGTGTTCATTGTCAGCCATGTCTAATACATAGTTTAAGTTATCTCTCCAGAGAGTATTATTTCCCGGTTGATACATAATGGCCATCAGGAAGGGTTTTGAATTAGGATGCTTAAATTCCAACCAATAAATTCAAGCGGATAATTATTTTCTTGTAACGAGAAATCATTGCGATATTGAAAATTAATTGTTTCTGGGATATAAATCAACACCTCCACCTGAGGCATAAGTTCGGTCCTTCCTAATGAAGTTGAACTCTCTAATTTGCAATTCGTCATCAGACCAGTTAGAATTTAAATGAGTTTCAGAGAAACAAAATATAATGTTGCTTTTCTTCCTATGCCTTAATATCTGGCTGGCTCTTCTTGTTCTAATTTTTTTGGCGTAAACAACTCCATATACGGAAGTTGGTTCCTTATATGGGAGTTGTTTGTGCATTCTGAATTATTCTAATTATTTGCGCATGCGTATTTGCTAAATTTCCAGCCCTACTAGGAGGGCTAGCCCTCCCTGTTGCGTTTATATGGAAAACTACCCAGCCCGTTTACCCGAGGTCTCGGGTCACACGAAGCGGGACCTCGGTTAGGCGGGCCAGCTCGGTTCTCATATAAACGCAACATGAAATTTAGTAGGAAATATTAACAAAGACGGGATCCCGCCTAAAGCGAGCTAGCTCGATGGTTGATGGTTTTACTGGTTGACCTTCTTATGTTCCTCGTATTGATTCCTCTTGTCAAAGAGTCTCCTAGGATAATTGTGAGATCTACTCCAGCATGCTTTTTAGGACGGTGGTGGTGTTGTTTGGGTAGTGAAGTGTCATTGTAAGGCCGCTGTTGATGATCTTGTTTCTGCTGAGGTGGCTGTTGCTGATCATGGTGTGGCTGATGTGATTGTTGCTGCAGCTGATGCGTATCGTTGTTGTTGCTAATTGTATTGCTGTTCGGCCTGTTCCCACTGGGGTCTGGGTTGATGATCAAACGTATTACTATATGCATGGTTCCTCTCAGTGATTTCTTGATTAATTTGAGGCTGGACAGAGGGGCCTACATATTGGCTTTGTGGGGGACGATGGGTGTTGTCATGTAAGTGAGCCACCAGATGTTGTCGCTGATATATTTGTTGCGGTAGCAGTCGATGTTTCTGTTGTGGTTTTGGCTGGTATGATAATTGTTGCTGTGACTGATGTGTCTCGTTATAGGAATTTTGGTGATGACGTTGTTGTTGTTCCGTCTGATATATGAGTCGTTGGTCAAGCGTGTTATCATATGCATAGTTCCACTCGGTGCTTCTTTGATCGGTTTGATTAATATGAGCTGAGGGAGCAACAGTGTTGGCTTTGTTGACCCTGCGGGCGATGTTTAATATTGGCATGTAAATTAGCCATTTGTTGCTGTCTCTGATAATGAGATTATGTATGAACTCTGATTATGTATGTGTGTATTGTATCTCGCTACCTTCGCTTCCTTCGCTACCCATATTACTTACACCCCCTATATGTATGTGTGTACTTGTATCTCGCTACCTTCGCTACCTAGCCTACCTTCGCTACCCATATTACCTACACCCCCCTATAGTATGTGTGTACCTGTATCTCGCTACCTTCGCTACCTATATTACCTACACCCCCCTATATGTATGTGTGTACTTGTATCTCGCTACCTTCGCTACCCATATTACCTACACCCCTATATGTATGTGTGTATATACCTATAGCTCACTACCAAATTAACAAATGATCCATTGTATACTTGATGACATTATTAACTAGGGTACCTGCAAGGTAGGGATTGCTGCGGGCATTAAAAGCAAATAGAACTACAGTAAAAAGCACAAATTATATCAAGCACAGTGATTGCTCGCAGCGTCTAGTGAGCTGTGAATAGAACTGAGAAGAAGCAATATACATTGAAATAGCAAGTGTCATACAAGTCTCAAGAGTCATGCAAGCAAAGACCAGGGGTTAAAGGGCAATCAGAGGTGACTTACATTAAACATGTGCGTCTCATTGACATACAGGAAATTAAGGATCAGATTTCATCAAGTCTGTTTAATGCTAAGCGCATCTACTACATTTAATATAGACTATATACACAGATTTATCACACTAAGAAACCAAAACTTGATAAAATTGATAGATTCGCCAATCTGGAGCTGCCAATCTGGAGCTGTCTGGCTCGTCATGTTGTATAGTAAGTTGACCTGCACCGTAGCACGAGAACGAACGAATAGCCTCATTAACCGCTGAACGACAATCTCGTACTCATTCGTATGATAGACGTTTTCTATTGGCTATGAGATAAACTCGTTATAATACTCGTAAACTTTCGTTTGTTGTTTATATTAACAAGACGCTCCACGGAGCGTAAAGTCGCTGGGACGATGGAAATAAGCACAAGTGATACCACTTAAGAACAGCGTGTTTGTTTCTCCGAAAACATTGAATCTTGAAGTTTGCAGTTTGCCTGGCAGTTAGCACTAATAGTTAAACAAGTACAACCATGTAGCAATGTTGTTTTTTTAATAGTCATATAGTATACAGTATCTATCGTATGTGTTAAAATTATAAGCGTTTATCCTGTTGTCATTACACAGATCGGCTGGTGTAATGTTACCAACTGGTGCGTCGAAGGCTGGAAGGCAAGAATATTCTTCCCTTCGAAACTAAACACATTATAACGTCTGTGTAATACAATAATGCCTTGTGAGAGGAGATTACCAAGCGACTGTATTATGTATAGCAATAACGATTTAGTCATATCTACTAATCTACATACCAGTGCGCCTGTGCAGTATAGAGGCGGCAATCTGCATGGAATAATAATATATGTTATTGGGCCAAGAAAGATTCTATGTTACTTCCACACGATATCAGGAAATTGAGTTCCTCGTTTTCAGCTTTTAGTAATACATTTTGTCCCAATGAACCTTAATCCTTCAATGCTATTTAATAGGAATAGGACTCAAAAGAAGCAGGCGATGTCTGACTTTAAGTTTAATTTATGTAGATCCAAAAGACCAAAATATTATTACTGACTGCAAAGTTTGGAAATTGCACTCCGGAGATTTCGAAAATTCAATAGTAAATATATAGAAAGCATCAACATTTGCGCGCCCGATGTCTCCGCCGCGCGATACAAATATATGAAATTATGTACAAATTATCTACTTCCCTGCTTGATAACATAACAGTGAAAACGTCGTGATAACTTTTAGTGAATTCTTAATATATTTATTTCAAAAACACCAAAAAGAAAAGACACGACTGGACCAAATAGTCGATAGCGAACTTTTGCACGCTATTCCATGGTCGCCATTTTGATTTTGTAAGTATTACGTAATTAAAATGACGTAATTTGTCATTTTGTGGCGCCACAAGTGGCCCCACCGACTAATGAAGCAAAAAATACAGGAAGCTCCAAGCCAAATTAAAAAACCTGTGCTTTCATTATTATGACATATACAATGTCCAATCTGCTTTCTGCATTATCACTTAATACTCCTCGATAATTTGCTTGTAAATTTACATGATTGTACTTCATTTTCAAATATATAATTTTTCGGTGAGTCCGGGATTGGACGCACCTCGGGTGGCTGGAAGTTTTCCGAACTCACCTCGCTTCGCTCGGCAAGTTCGGGAAACTTCCAGCCACCCTCTGTGCGTCCAATCCCGAACTCACCTCCCTGCAAGTACGTTTGTTATAAAGTCGTTTCGCCCCCAAGTGAGCCAGTGAATTATCTCTTACAAACTAACAAGCTAGCCCATATTTGGATCAAACGGCAAACGCGCAAGAATCTATTCACTATAAAGCCTGCTTTCTACCTGGTTCGAAAACGCTTGTTGGGTTTTGTACCGTTGCCATCGCTCTTTCTCGAATACGAAGCACAACATACAACTTTGGAGTTTTACAAAAGAATGTATTTAATAATAAAAATCACACATATATATACAAGATTATATCTATAATAAGTATTTTGACATATCACATTCTATTACCATAAATGGTGTACAGTTTGGTACATGGAGCAACTATTCGTACTGGAATTTGTGGTATCCAGAGATTACATTTTACATACATATCTATAGTAATCAATGTCATTCATTAACTAATAATCTTATTATCATTGTCAACAGAATATCAGGAGCATATTCTAACAACGCTCAACATATTTTAGTGTAGGCCTTTCCACGAATAATGCATGTATGTACCCGAAGGTATATTTGCATTTTTTGTACCCGAAGGTATGTTTGTATTCAATCATGAATCATAGGTCTATCACGAATATGTGCACATTCATGCGAGATGAGAGTATCTGAAGATAAAATACATTCAGTACTTACCCTGTGAAACATCTATCAGGCTTCAATCTTGAATCCTTGAAAACTATACAAAAACATTCACGATATTTTGTGCTTTCACTCCTTGAGCAGAGAATCTTGAGTCCTTGTCGCAAATGTTTCCACTTAAATATACTCAATTTTCCTCAATTTTCCAACTAAATATAGTTCTATAATTCAATGTCGTTGTCTCACATGTTTCCACTTCAATATACTCAAATTTCCTTAAAGTCGTGACGTGTCATAATGGAAATTTGTGTACAACGGAGATTTGCGATCTGCGATTGGAGATCCGCGAAAAAAAATGCGTGCCGAAACCTAGAGTCGGTGGGCACCACAGGTGGCCTCACCGACTAAATATGTCAAGCCATATTGACCGTGACGGTAGCGGTGCCAAGGAGTAAATAATGCAATCAATGCAGCAATAAATGTACATGCATTGGTCATTGCTGTTTGCAGCGGTAGAAACAGTAGGATATACAGTCTACCCGCGGCACGGAACACAAACTATAAGCTATAAGCAAGTTTAACAAGAGATCCACTTGTGCACTTCAGCATACATCTATGCGATAGCCTGTGAAAATTCCAGAATAAATGCCAATCAGATCTATAGTGCAATAATCGTCCCGTTTCCGTGTTCCAACTTTGAAACATGCTTACAACTTGTGCAAGTTCAGCTTTGTAAACTATTCCGCGCCAATATGTTAATTTCCGGTTCAAAATACTATTCCATGACCATATTTTCTACAATATTCAAACAGACTTCGCTTTTCCCTGCATCGATCGGCAACAACATGCACTAAGCAAGTAGCTAACAAAGTCTATACATGCATGCATGCAAATATTCCGCGGTCAATCTTTAATAGATAACTACTGAGGCCAACGGCATTATTCGATATATTGCAGCCAGCTGAGGCCGAAGGCCGAAGCTGGCTGCAATATATCGAATAATGCCGTTTGGCCGAAGTAGTTATATCTATTATAATTACTGACCCGAATCAAAAGTAATTATTTTCGACTGGAAGACTACGTTGCTGCTTGTTGGGACCGTATGACAATGAGTCTATCCAACGTTACACTATAGACTCATTTGTGAGGACATGCATGTAATGCATCGTGATAGAACAGATTTCAGTTTAATTAATCGCCCTAAATTAAAATCTGCACAAGCGGAGGTCAATTATAGTGTTCTAGTTTACATATTATCATTAATGATAAGGTTAATTCAAAGAGCGTATTAAACTGGATAAACACGGGAATAGAACTTATGGTGTGTTCTGCACATGCGTATATCTAGGATAAAATTCCACAAGCGCAAACGGAACTATTTCTCTATAAAGTTGAGCTGAAAGGACTCACAGCGACTGTTTTGGCAGTGCTTCAGGCGCCCGATGATATTGTATGAGGGGCCTTTAGCACTGTCAACTTCTCATCTTGAGATGTTCACGTTATCGCGTGTACTTGTCAGGATGACGAAGGATTGCGAATAATGTGTGTGTGTGCACTGATACACGCTGCATTATTTTTAATAATGCTGTGTGCACGCTGCATTATTTTTAATAATGCTGTGTGCACGCTGCATTATTTTTAATAATGCTGTGTGCACGCTGCATTATTTTTAATAATGCTGTGTGCACGCTGCATTATTTTTAATAATGCTGTGTGCACGCTGCATTATTTTTAATAATGCTGGGTGCTATTTTAGCTTCTCGACATTCGCTGATATAATGCAGAGAGAAAACAATAGGTTATTATGACCGTCAGTAATTATTTTGAAATAACTTAACGTTTGGGGGAAGTGCACTGAAAACTCGCAGTTGATATTGTTAGAACCTTTTGGGAAATAGTCAATTTGAATTTATGCATGGGAGTTACTTGAGTTTAGAAAATAAATTAACAAGCTACTGAATTTCGAGTATTCCCAGTAGGCGTCGGCTTGTGTCATACAATGCATGTTCAGTATATTATACAATGTCATGCATACACGGAACTTTGTATGGTATATGAACAACCAAATGGAGGTCCTAAATCTCAGTTTTATCAGTTTTATGCAGCTAAATAATGTCTTCAACGCTTTCTTCATGATATATTTGCCAGCCGTATTAACGCATCAATGGAGACTCGACCAATGTCATTGAGAGAAACGTCGACGCTTTAAACTCATTACTTGCCGCAGTTGGGCAGCTTTTTCGTGCGTTCTACTACCTGCTTGTCTTAACAGCATTTATTTGGCAACATGGCGGCTACAGTTCAGGGAGCATATTTTTTTCGTAATCGTGTGCGGAGTATACCGATGTATATCGGTATATCAAACGATTTTTATCGCCCGACTAAAATCGCATCGTGTGCGCCAGGCTTTAGCATACAGCTCCAGCCTCCTGCACGTTGTTGGATATGTCATATGTTCTTAAAACGTCAGTTCATCTCGCGCGATGCTGCGTTTACAGTATAACACTATCCGAAACTGGACCATTTCGTCTATATTGTTCATTTATTAATCAATGTGTCTGACTCGTTTCGGACTCATGCTTCAGTTTTTAGTTCTTAATTAACAATGCTATATGCGTATTATTGCAATGGTGTCAATTTTTTTAGTATTACAAATATATTATGCACATCTTGACTTAACTTTATATTTTTATTAAAAATCAATTGCTTTGAAACGACGGCGTCCATAGTAATTTTAATGATTATAGTGATTTAATATGGTTGCGACGAAGAGATGCGCTTGGGGAACATTTAAAAACGATTTTTGAATAAGAATGGCCATCCTGTATATTTCTATCGCTTCCCAACACCAAAAAGATCGCAAGACTAGCGGTCGCGTTGAATAAAAGCCTGTCATCGAGGTGATAACTTTTTAATACTTGTTATATAAAGGACAGCTATATTATTTTGCAGTTTGCAATGATTTTGTGGGCCACTTGGTGAAACGTCACCGAGTCCCACCAAAGATAAAATTGTCCACAATGATGACTGTGAGTCTTCCACAAAAGAAAATGCAACACAGGTATAAATTATCTCAAATTTACTATATTAAATTGCAGAATAGAGTATATTTCTCAACACATTGCATAATGTAGTTTTCTATAGGGCTAAGATTGGTAAAGTGTGAGAATTTTTAAGTACCTTGTTGGTAAATTATGAAAGGTAGTCAAACAGACAAAATTATATTTTAGACAAAATTCTGTTTGAAAAGTGGGGGAGGGGGGTGGCTATCCCCAGAATTTACACAACCCCGCTTTATAACAGTAACCAAAAACCAATCTCTTCTCATAAATATAGCCATCAAAATCTTAGAATTAAGTACTTTGTCTCTGACAATGGAATATCGCCTGTTTTATATTTGCGTTCTTTTATTACTAGACTTTACCAGTAATTTCTGCAAATGATATTGTATTATGCACCAGTCAGTGGTATACCCCGCACTCCCCTACCCGGGGAACAGCGGGGCATTAGATCAAGACCTTGCTCTAATTCAGTCTAACTCCCCGCTATATACGGGCCACTCTCACTTGCCTAAACGCAAATAATGTCCCCGCTCTCCGGGCCGAACATACAATATCTAAAAAGAATATCAATCTAAAGGAAATAGACCTATTTGATAAATACTACATTATTCGTATACTTAATTTCGCACATCTATTAAACTGGATTCTTTTCAGTTCGACTTGGGTTTTGCTCATTGTTCGGGGCCTCTAAAAACTGGGCCTTTCCCTTTTTACTTAAAATTTAAGTCATATCTATGGTCTATACTGAATGCTTAAAAAAATGGAACATATAAATGGTTTACAATAACTTTCAAGAAAATAAAACGGTGACCTAATAACACAAGAGATTGTCAGTTCGTTCGCAAAATTATCAGTTTGCTTTCATTGCTCATTCCAAGTCCTTTCTCGTTTTCAAGATGGCGGCTATGTCTAATCCCCGATATTAGCCCAGCCAAAGTCCCCGGTACCTGATACACATAACTACATCATGGAAATTAATTCGTAGACTTTTCAAAAATCTACCAATTTCCCCCCCTCCCCGTTTACAATGTTGGTTTGTGGTCCGATAACCATGGTTTGAACCAACATTGTGGTAGGGGGAGGGGGGGAGTTACTATTTCTAGCGATCATGGACGTTTGTATTAACTAAAAATAAAATGGCTTTACAAAATAGTAAGGCAAGATGCGTTTTAAAAAAGTCTACGGATATTATTTCCATGATTGTCTAAATTTAAAGACAAAAATCGCGCGGGGATATTTGGAGAAGCGGTGTATAAATTCTCAGTAAAGCTCTAAAGCATGGCAGATTCTACATGTTATATTGAATATTTATGAGTTTACTTTATAACAGTTCATAGTACAGAAAGATAATCAAGAAACTTACATCATACACTGTCTGCTTTTACTTCAACGGAAAATCTCTTCAAATAATGTAATAGTTCGTTGGGTAATAAAGACTCTTTCAAGCATATACCCAAGATTTTAACGAAAAATTTAATATATGATCCACTGCTGCATCAATTAGCCTGTATTTACAAAACGTAATTCTGCGTAATGACTGACGTAAATAATATTTGAAAGTTAATAATTAAAAGTTAATAACTAACGCATTGTCGTCTATTTTATGAGGGAGATTCAAATTTTTGTCCGTCAACCGAAATGTTGGAGGTACGAGACGTGACTGATTGCAATGACTATTTCATTAACCTCTATATATTACATATAGGACAAGTTACTGCATGTTACTACATGTTACTGTTCATGTTACTATAAGTGTACTACATTTTTACCATATAATTATTTAAATAAGTTCTTCGTATGTTACCACGTCTTACTGTACATGCTACTGCACATGTTACAATCAATTTATTATATTTTACTACATAATCTCAACAAGTTACTACATGTTACTGCTGTTTTCTATAAAAATAGAAGTATATACTTTATATAAAAAACAGCAGTAACATGTAGTAACATGTTGAAATTTTCAACATATTGCTATCTGTTATTGCTGTACATTATATAAAGTATACATACTTTAATAATTATAAAAAAAACATCAGTAACCTGTTCAAATTATATAGTAAAATATAATAAATACATAGTAACATGTGCAGTAACATGTACAGTAACATGTGGTAACATGTGCAATCCCTATTTAAAATTTGTTTATATCATATCTCACACTCTTCCTTCTATGATAATTATAACAATTTACTGTTACAACGAAATAAGCACTACTCTGTTACACAAGGGTTGCCGAGCGGGGTATGTTGGAGTGTGACCCTCCCCCCCCCCCACCACCAACTTCTTCGAAAGCTTGTCGGTAAAATGGAGATTATGTAGGGAAAACTGTGACCTGTTGGCAAATAAGTTGGTAAAATAGAGTTGGTTGGTAAGGCGAAGAGGCTGTAGAGGAACACCCCCACCTCCCTCGATCCCCCTTTGGGTCGCTATGGTCTCTGTACGTCACTGCTGTTACAGTTGACATCAACAAATAGGGCAGTATTACACTTCCCATAATAAGATATATTCATAAAAAAATTGCATGTCTTGTTATGCAGATTATTATTACCACACAAACTTCAACCGCATAAATGCAATGAAATTTCGGATATAATTTAGCTGTAGCAGCAACGTTTATTTAAATAAATTAATACGGTTACATGTATATGTAAACTTCAAATATATTTCAAGGAATTCAAAGGCAAACTTTATGTCATAACTTACTTAACATATTGAAACGGTCAAAATTAAATGCTTTGAGGTATCCCGTCGCTAAACAGTTTGCGCACACCCCCCTGATGCCTCCCCCCCCAAAAAAAAGTACACAGCAACCTTGCACATGGTAAATAAAGTAATTTCAGTCAAAAAGAGAATCAGGTATTATAATATAGTAACCTTTGTTTCGGGTCGAAAATGACTAAGTGCCGTATTTTTATAGACAGTCTAAATTTAAAGACAAAAATTGTGCGGGGATACTGGAGAAGCGGTGTATAAATCCTCATTAAAGCTCTAAAGCATGGCAGATTCTACATGTTATATTGAATATTTATGAGTTTACTTTATAACAGATCATAGTACAGAAAGATAATCAAGAAACTTACATCATACACTGTCTGCTTTTACTTCAACGGAAAATCTCTTCAAATAATGTAATAGTTCGTTGGGTAATAAAGACTCTTTCAAGCATATACCCAAGATTTTAACGGAGAATTTAATATATGATCCACTGCTGCATACAATTAGCCTGTATTTACAAAACGTAATTCTGCGTAATGACTGATGTAAATAATATTTGAAAGTTAATAATTAAAAGTTAATAACTAACGCATTGTCGTCTATTTTATGAGGGAGATTCAAATTTTTGTCCGTCAACCGAAATGTTGGAGGTACGAGACGTGACTGATTGCAGTGACTATTTCATTAACCTCTATATATTACATATAGGACAAGTTACTGCATGTTACCACATGTTACTGTTCATGTTACTATAAGTGTACTACATTTTTTACCATATAATTATTTAAATAAGTTCTTCGTATGTTACCACGTGTTACTGTACATGCTACTTCACATGTTACAATCAATTTATTATATTTTACTACATAATTTCAACAAGTTACTACATGTTACTGCTGTTTTCTATAAAAATAGAAGTATATACTTTATATAAAAAACAGCAGTAACATGTAGTAACATGTTGAAATTTTCAACATATTGCTATCTGTTATTGCTGTACATTATATAAAGTATACATACTTTAATAATTATAAAAAAAACATCAGTAACCTGTTCAAATTATATAGTAAAATATAATAAATACATAGTAACATGTGCAGTAACATGTACAGTAACATGTGCAGTCCCTATTTAAAATTTGTTTATATCATATCTCACTCTTCCTTCTATGATAATTATAACAATTTACTGTTACAACGAAATAAGCACTACTCTGTTACACAAGGGTTGCCGAGCGGGGTATGTTGGAGTGTGACCCTCCCCCCCCCCCACCACCAACTTCTGCGAAAGCTTGTCGGTAAAATGGAGATTATGTAGAGAAAACTGTGACCTGTTGGCAAATAAGTTGGTAAAATAGAGTTGGTTGGTAAGGCGAAGAGGCTGTAGAGGAACACCCCCACCTCCCTCGATCCCCCTTTGGGTCGCTATGGTCTTTGTACGTCACTGCTGTTACAGTTGACATCAACAAATAGGGCAGTATTACACTTCCCATAATAAGATATATTCATAAAAAAATTGCATGTCTTGTTATGCAGACTATTATTACCACACAAACTTCAACCGCATAAATGCAATGAAATTTCGGATATAATTTAGCTGTAGCAGCAACGTTTATTTAAATAAATTAGTACGGTTAAATGTATATGTAAACTTCAAACATATTTCAAGGAATTCAAAGGCAAACTTTATGTCATAACTTACTTAACATATTGAAACGGTCAAAATTAAATGCTTTGAGGTATCCCGTCGCTAAACAGTTTGCCCACACCCCCCTGATGCCCCCCCCCAAAAAAAATTACACAGCAACCTTGCACATGGTAAATAAAGTAATTTCAGACAAAAAGAGAATCAGGTATTATAATATAGTAACCTTTGTTTCGGGTCGAAAATGACTAAGTGCCGTACTTTTATAGACAATCATGGAAATTAATTCGTAGACTTTTCAAAAATCTCCCAATTTCCCCCCCTCCCCGTTTACAATGTTGGTTTGTGGTCAAATAACCATGCTTTGAACCAACATTGTGGTAGGGGGAGGGGGGGAGTTACTATTTCTAGCGATCATGGACGTTTCTATTAACTAAAGATAAAATGGCTTTACAAAATAGTAAGGCAAGATGCGTTTTAAAAAAGTCTACGGATATTATTTCCATGATTGAAGCTGTGATAAAATTTTTGTCTAGACTTGTTGAAATCTAAATTTTAGTCAAAAGGTGAAAGGTCCATTGAAAGGGCTGAAATGTGCCTTAAAAACCATCAATCAAAAGGTGAACTGTGCCTTTAACGATGAGTGGAAATTTGCATTTAAAGGCACAGTTCAGCCTTTTGAATGATGGTTTTTAAGGTGCATTTCAGCCCTTTTAATTGAAAAAAACTAATTCTTATGATAAATATGAGAGCCCAACATATAACTTTTAAACAAAGCCATTAAAACAGTTAAGATTTTAAAGAATTTTTATTGTTACTAGATAAAATTACATGAGATTTGAATATATATAAGCTAATTATAATCTATTTGCAAGGTGTTATGTTACTGAGGATAATAAAGGATAAGAGGGTGTATGTATGACAGGCCGATACAAATGAGGAAACAAAACAGACACAAGACAACAGCAAATTACAGAAGGTTAAGCGGAATAGAGCTGCCCTGGACGTTAAGAGAGGGTTTGACGGCTTAGATATAAGAAGACTTTCGTGAATCAATAATTCACGTGCACAAGTGTCTGAGCAAGAGGAAATGTCTAGTATTTTCTCTCACTTAAATACTACAGGTCACTCTGCCAACTTTGACAACTTCAAAATTCTTTCCTCTTTGCAGACACTTGTGAATTATTGATTCACGAAAGCCTTCTTATATCTAAGCTCAAACCTTCTCTTAACGTCCAGGGCAGTTCTATTCCGCTTAACCTTCTGTAATTTGTTGTTGTCTTGTGTCTGTTTTGTTTCCTCATTTGTATCGTCCTGTCATACATACACCCTCTTATCCTTCATTATCCTTAGTAACATAACACCTTGTAAATAGATTATAATTAGCTTATATATATTCAAATCTCATGTAATTTTATCTAGTCTGAAGATGTCTTAAGGTAATTCCGCAGTTTTGCATTGCGCACTTTTACTGCGCACATCTTATAACTTATAATTTCATCCATTATACGTACCGTTTAAAAAAAAATATCGTTTTATGACAATTTTATGTTACTTCAAAACATCTTTGGTTACATTCGTGCAAAGAATTACGTTAAAATCAATGTTTTCATAAAAGGCATACAAAAGTGTAGCTAGGGTTCCCTGTGTCTGTAGTATATATTTATTTACTTGTATTTCACGTTTTAATGCCACAATTCCCTAAAAAGATCGGTGACCCCCGTTTTTTAACTGATAATTTATTTCTTTAATGCATTTTACATTTCATATCGGAAATTAAAACTGAAAATCATTCCTGGATCTTGAAAAAAAAAAGCTTTACAATGCATGTTCTCAAAGAAAGATATGTAAAGAAATGTGCAAAAGTCATTTGTGGATCAGAATTGTACACGTTAGTAGTTTCATTTTGTTCAAAACACAATATTTTTTCAAAAATAATTACAAGATAGCATTACTAAAGCAAAATCCGCGCTAAAATCGTCGATAAATATCGGGCTGTTGTGAGTTTGCTGTTACTCGTAATGAGCATCAAGATGGCGCCATATTGGGGGTAAAGGTGGTATATTGTGATTGTCATATCTTCTTAACGAGTTCGGTGACCCCGACTTTTTTGTGTGATTTTACTTTAAGTATATCATAAACTCCATATCTGGGAAGTTTCAGCACATTCTCATTTCAGTTAAAGACGAAACGTTACAATAAAAATTCTTTAAAATCTTAACTGTTTTAATGGCTTCGTTTGCTATATATATATATATATATATATGCTGGTTGTGCGATCAGTAAGAGACATGTTTTCGTTTATTGTTGCAACTGATCTATTATATATAATTAAAAAAGGTAAAAAAGTATACTGAATTTTCGATCACTAACTGCGACCTTCCTCAGAGTTAACTAATGTCAAGTTGATTGAACAAGTTTTAAATACTTAGCGTATGCAAATTTACAAGGTATGCAACAAAGGCAAATAAGTTTGCGGGAAAATTCTACGCTCATTAACTGCCATTGTCTCCTTTGTTGAGTGTAATGACTCGAGAAATATACGTTTATCATAATTATGTACGCCCCTCTCTAAAATTTCTACATCCCCAGAGCATACTTCGTGTCCAGTTCGTTCTGCATGTTCCTTTATAGCCGACTCAATCTGCGGTCTTGTTCCCGGTTTATGTTCAGCCCAACGGGATTTCCATGATCTTTTACTTTCTCCAATGTAAAGGAAATTACATGTTTTACATTTGAATTTGTAAACAATGCCTTTGACTTGAGTTTCTGATGGTCTGTCTTTCGGTTTTTTGAATATTCCACCCAATGTTGTTAGTGGCTTATACGCTGTTCTGATATTGGCACCAGTCAAGATTCGGTTGACTCTCTCAGAAACGCCTTTGACATATGGAATACATGCATAGCCTTTGGGCTCAGTAACAGAAGCTGGTTTGTTCGAACTTTCGGGTTTACTTGCAACACTGTTTATAAAAGCAGATGTGTAACCATTTACACTTAAGGCCTTTCGAACATTTTGTTTCTCAGCTTTTTTCCCCTGGATAGTATTCGGAATTTTATCAGCTCGATCAAGCAACGTTTTAACCACTGTAGCTTTGTGTTGTTTTGGATTGTGTGAGTCGAATGATAAATATTTGTCCGTATGTGTAGCTTTTCTGTGTACAGCCACCACCACGTTTCCGCATGGTCTTGACAACAACTTCCGTATCCAGGAACGAAATGACGTCATTATCGCCCACCGTCGTAGGTAACTTAATGGTGAATTGAATGCATGGATTTATCGAATTCAAATGGTCGTGAAAACTTTGAACGCAGCAACGCTTTAGACAAGAATTGGAGTCG
>CACRXK020010013.1:0-18279 GCA_902702795.2 Paramuricea clavata
ATATATATATATATATATATATATATATATATATATATATATATATATATATATATATATATATATATATATATATATATATATATGTGTGTTTTTTCGCTACTCTGAGTTTCACGATCTTGTCTGATCCGATCTTCAGGCGATTTATGTCCGTTTAATTAGTTTGTTTGATTTCGTGATTTTCGTTGACGCACGCGCTTGCGATGAAAATTTCCAGCTTGGAACCGATCTTTATGGCGACATTTTCCGAAGATTTCCGATTGTTTATTAAGTAACGTTTTCTGGTCTGCTTTCATAATGGATAGTTTCTCCTCGTTACACACATTACATCGCGTGCTACCGGACGCGTAGGGTGTTGAATGTTTCAGAATAGACCAATTGATGGCAAAAGCCTTCCCTTTAAATTTAAGTTCCCATATATACTTCGACAGTTCAGTTTCTTTCTCATACCGAATAAGATTAAAGGATTTCTTATGGTTGCGGTATCTTTCTTTAAATGAATTTGCTGTCATGCCTATATATTCCTTCTTAAAACCGTCATCCAGGGATGTTACAACTGCTTTGTATACGATACTCTCAGCTTGGCATTTGTTATCCAGGGGACATTCATCCTGATTTCTACAGTTACATGGTGTTTCAGTTTCATATATATATATATATATTTCCGATCGTTTATTAATCGGAAATTACGCTCTGCGCATGTCTGGATGCGTTGAGTCACCGTGTTGTACCACATGCCTTGGTGAGAGCAAGTTCATGGGGTATAAATACGAGTGTCTCACGTATCTAGACGTGTACCAAGCTGCACTGACGAGGCGTTGAACGCCGAAACATGCATGTCTGCAGATTGTGCTATATATATATATATATATATATATATATATATATATATATATATATATATATATATATATATATATATATATATATATATATATATATATATATATAAATATATATATATATATATATATATATATATATTCATTTCTTTCCTTTGATATCGTTGACTTTTATCCATCTATCAAGGAAGATCTTCTGGATGCTACATTTCAATGGGCACGTACGATGATCGATATTAGCGAGGATGAAATCAATATAATCAAGCACGCACGTAAATCGCTTTTGTTTAGTGACGATAAACTATGGACTAAATCAAGTAGTGAATCGTTGTTTGATGTAGCAATGGGTAGTTACGATGGAGCGAAGATATGCGAATTGGTTGGTCTATATATACTGAATAAGATCTCGGCGATTTTTGGCAAGAATCGTGTGGGTTTGTATCGTGATGATGGCTTGGCTTTGGTGAAAGGAAATTCAACTCGGAACGCTGATATGGCAAGGAAATCGTTAAACGAAACATTCCATCAGTTTGGACTAAAGATAACATGTGAAGTAAGTCATCATCTTGGAAATTTCTTAGATGTTACTTTAGACTTGAATTCCAATCGATTCGTGCCATACAGAAAACCCCTCAACACCACGCAATATGTAGACAGTCGTTCCAACCACCCTCCCTCGATAATAAAGCATATACCGAAATCAATAAACACGCGTATATCATCCCTTTCATCCGACCAAAAGGCGTATGACCAGTCAAAACCTTTTTACGAAGAAGCCTTGAAGCAAAGCAACTTTAAGGAAACCTTACACTATAACCCCCCAGATCTAAACGCATCTGCAACACCGAAACGAAAGAGACATAGAAACGTTATATGGTTCAATCCCCCATACAGTAAATCAGTTAAGACAAACGTTGGAGGAAGATTTCTGCAACTTATTGACAAAAATTTTCCTCCCACAAATCCACTTCACAAAATATTCAACAGAAACACGATCAAAGTTAGTTACAGTTGTATGCTAAATGTTAAGAATGTTATTTCACGGCACAATCGGAAAATCTTAGGAAGAAGCGAAGCTACAAAACCTGAAACACCATGTAACTGTAGAAATCAGGATGAATGCCCCCTGGATAACAAATGCCAAGCTGAGAGTATCGTATACAAAGCAGTTGTAACATCCCTGGATGACGGTTTGAAGAAGGAGTATATAGGCATGACAGCAAATTCATTTAAAGAAAGATACCGCAACCATAAGAAATCCTTTAATCTTATTCGGTATGAGAAAGAAACTGAACTGTCGAAGTATATATGGCAACTTAAATTTAAAGGGAAGGCTTTTGCCATCAATTGGTCTATTCTGAAACATTCAACACCCTACGCGTCCGGTAGCACGCGATGTAATCTGTGTAACGAGGAGAAACTATCCATTATGAAAGCAGACCAGAAAACGTTACTTAATAAACGATCGGAAATCTTCGGAAAATGTCGCCATAAAGATCAGTTCCAAGCTGGAAATTTTCATCGCAAGCGCGTGCGTCAACGAAAATCACGAAATCAAACAAACTAATTAAACGGACATAAATCGCCTGATATATATATATATATATATATATATATATATATATATATATATATATATATATATATATATATATATATATATATATATATATATATATATAATATATATATATATATATATACTATTTAAAGCACGAGTAGGAGTGTTTTATCACATATAAAACACGATGCGTAGCGGACTGTTTTATATGTGATAAAACACGACTACAAGTGCTTTAAATGGCTTAAAAACGACTCATCTTATACGAGTTCATTGGCGAAGTAATTTTTAAAATAAACTTTGTCTAAACCGAGAAAATCAAAGCTAAAGTTTATGTAAATTAACATGATTTTTTATCACATATAAAACCACGACACGCTTATGATTTTTCTTTGTGTTTTGCTCCTGAATTATTAATGAGTTTTTTTAAATATATAAATATATATATATATATATATATATATATATATATATATATATATATATATATATATATATATATATATATATATATATATATATATATATATATATATATATATATATAAATATAAATAAATCATAGTAAAATATCGATTGCAAGCGAAGGTCGATACGAGAGTTTCATGGTCACTCTCCCGTCGCAGTCAAACGCGAGCGAGATTTGCCGTTAATTCCAACTTCACTGACCAATTTTAAGCCGCGAAAATACATCTTACCTTGTGTTCGCTCTTTGACACAGCCATTTCTTTTGTAAGACAATTGCAAGTGTAAGTTAAGATAGATCTCAGTGCTGAGTTGCTGTGACGCAATATTGTCTTATTGAAAGTGGAGCTGTCTTTAAGTTTGTATATATATTCACTGTTTATTTTTATTCACTTGACTGAACTTTCGCTTTCCCATATATATACTTCCGCCTGGATTAAATTACAAGCTGCACCAATTTCGCATTTAAATTTACATAAATCTCAATATATTATACTAGACAGATTTTGGCATCATGTATCTAACGTTTTAGCACAGACAGTTCGGTCGTACACTGTTTGGTTTATCTTATATGTAAATGATTTTAAACAAAATTTACCTTGCAAAAGGTAAAATACAGTTAAAATAAACAAATGTATTTACCCGATGGCTATTTGATTTGTACTAAGTCTTATAAAAGATAAATTTTGTTTATTTGGCTGTTTTAAAATCGTTTACATAACAAAAACTAAAGAGTGGTAGTTTACCACCTGTGGTTTTACCAAGAAAAATACTCGTCTTTCTACCGGGAAAAACCATTTAGTTGCAGAAAAATCGGCAGTACACTGAAGAATCAGTGTTTGATGTTTTCTGTAATATTATGCAAGACATGTTCTGATACATACTAATGACCAATGGGAATATGATTGATTGAAAAGTGTTCAGAGATCAAATTTGGAAATAATTATTACCTGAAGTAGTGGGTGGAACATCTTGGATGACAATTTGACTCCTGTCAGATCTCTTTTTCAATGCTTCTCTCTTTGTTTGCTTGGAGAGCATTGTGTTCATTGGGGGTGGGCACATTTCTTTCAGCTTTACAGCTGCACCTTTCAGGTCGGCTTTGCTACTCAATTCGAATGTCTCATATATTTCTTGTATATATGCTGAAAGAAGAGGTGTGATGTAATAAATAAATGAAAGGGGCACGATTGCTATGTGCACATCAACAAAAACTTACCGAAGTTCTGTGCAACTCTAACATTCCGAACTGTTGCCTCACCATTCTTAAATTTTGGATAGCTGATCTTCACTCTTTCTGAACCGTCTGAATCGTTTCTTTTCATTTCTCTTCGGAGGTTGAAATTAAAATGAATGACAGCTAGAATATGCCTACAAAACCACAACAGGACAATTACTTTATTGTCTTCCTGTAATTTGCTATCTTCCTGTAATTAGCTTTACTGATGAAATAGAGAATTATAGAATAAGTTATAATAGAGTATAAATATGACTTTAGTTAAGTTTCTAACCTGCAGTATTGTCCAACATAACAGTATGCAATCATCTTTGGGGCAAAGTGATTTAACACGCTGTGGAAGCCCTCTAAGCAGCTTGTCTGTGCTAACGGAGACGCTTTCTTGATCCCTTTCATCAGTCGTGTGTTTGTCAGTGCAGTACAAACTTTCTTATGAAGTGGTGAATCTATAGAAAAAAACATGAACTGCATCAGATATCTATTCATGCATGTACTGTAGTAGAGTGATCCTGGATAATAGAGTTTAGATAGGTCTGATGGGCCTTCCAACCACAACTCCAACTGAATTTGGAACTGGTTACATTTTACCTGCATGATAATAAATATACATTGAATACAAGTACTTTTGGTCATGCACATACTTCAATAACATACCAATGGTCAGCCACTTTCTAGCTTCAATGTCACTGCCATGGGCACATTTATCAAACAAGGATCACTGTGACCTGAATGGATGTTCACAAAGTGCCTCAAAAAGGACTTGAACTTAGCCCATATGACCAGCCCGTTTCCACTGAATGTCAAGGTGGCATTCCAGTGCAGGTGGTTTTCACATGGTTTGATCCACTCGTTTACTGCCTCACAGTCTTTCTCTTTGGCTATTTTTGAAAGCACCTTCCAAATTTCTGTGAGAAAAAAATGAATACAAAATGCAGGAAAATAAGAATTGGAGCACTTATTTGTAAACAGATCCCCCTCTCACAATACTTTCTGGGGCATATGAGATTACTTTGCTAGACATATGGTGATACCCTGTATGAGTTTTAATATAAACAATAACAATATATAGTGCATATTGCATAATATATTACATCATTAGTTATTCAGTAATGTTTATAGTTCAGTGGGCTCTGATTATTCTCTGATATAAGAGGCCTGGACACTAGCTTTGCTCACTTGTTATTGTTGTGTGCATTTTCTCATTATTTTGGTAATTTGTGAGTGCATGACAGCATGAGAACTTAATTAATGAAATGGATGAGCTACAATGAGTCCTATCTATGATGATAAGTCAAGAATAAAAAGTAAACAAAGCTAATGTCCAGGCCTCTTGTAATGAGAGCCCACAAATAATAAGCATGTGCATTACATAGCAAATTGTACATGTTATGGGTAGGAATTGCTCTTACTTTTCTTCAAGTGCCAGATGTCAAAATAATGGACAATGTTCTTCAGGACTGTCCGCATGTGCTTTGCAATGGAAGTGTCTGATATAAATGTTGTTATGGTAAGGCCATATGCCTTGAGTGAAAAACAGAGCTGCAATAAGTACATGTATCAATTCACTGGTGAGTGTAAGAACTTTATATATCATCATTTTCCGATTGCATAATGCAGATTCTAATAAGCAGCCTGCAAAATAATTCCTACTGTACCTGTACAAGATTGAAATGTATGATTTGTGCAAACGTACAACAAAAAATTGTATATTGCACAAAACTTGGCCGAATGTCCCATGCTGCCATGGCGACCATCCCCTGCTATCACTACACCATCTTTCACTTGTTTGGCCTTCTCCATCAACATTGCCTGGTACTTCTTTCCAGTGTAGATAGATGGTTGGAAATTCACAGTCTAAAACATAATTTAAATTACTTCAGATATATTTTAAACCAAAACTCTCATGATCAGGGCAAATTTCAAGCAATTCTGCAATACTCCCAAACTATTCACTGAAAAGGGTTGAGTGAAAAGTGCAACCATAATGTACTAGATAAATAAGTCTGTTTAGCATATACTGTACTTACTCTCTGATAATGGAAGTATGTATTATGTGAAATACATCCAAGACCCATGTGCAGAAATATTTGCCATAATTTAGTGTAAGAGCCACCACCAAGTAAAACTGCCATACACAAAAGGAAATTACCAGCAGGTGTTCTACGTCCAGGCATTCTACGTTGGCTATGCCAAATTGCAGTCTTCTGTGGGCACTTTGGGTTGTTGCATGTAGTGGTGACAACTGCTTCAGTTCCACGTAGTTACTACATGGAACGACCCACAACGAGCCCACAATGACCCCACAACGACCCCACAATGATCCACAACAACCCCACTATGACCCAACAACGACTCACAACGACCCACAACGACTCACTTGCGCATGCAGAGATTGTTGTTGGATTGTTGTGAACATGTGGATTGTTGTGGCTGGTGTTTTGGTCGTCGTGGCTCGTCATGGGCTCGTTGTGGGTTGTTGTGGGGTCGTAGTGGATCGTTGTGGGGTCGTAGTGGATCATTGTGGGGTCGTAGTGGATCGTTGTGGGGTTGTAGTGGCTCGTAGTGGGTTCGTTGTGGGGTCGTTGTGGGTCGTAGTGGCTCGTTGTGGCTCGTTCCATGTTTTAGTAACTACGTTCAGTTCCAACACCTTTTGCCTCAACTAATGGATTGTCAGCTTTACAACAATGGCAAAAGTTGAAAAGCAACAGAAGCTGTGACAAAAACACAATGCGTTTTGGTTCTGTTCGCAGATTGCCGTCGACTTGCAATAACCTATCACAAGTATAAAAAGTACTAAATTATGATCATGACTTTGGTACATATATTCTGCCATGATGGTGCAAAGATACGAATAACAAATTCCCTTTGAGTGGCTAAAACAATGGTACTAATCAGTGTGGTCAATGTTGTGTAAAATCTATATTTTTACCACAATAATATAAAATACTTACCCTGAACTTTCTTCTTCTATTTCTTCTTCTTCAGCCTCACTATCCACCTCAGCATCTTCCACCTCATAAGCCGGGTCTTCGGTTTCACTCTCATCTTCCATGGCTTCCATCTTAGTTTCTTCCTTTTCACTCTCTTTTTCAGACACTGATTTTTGTTCCAATAATTGTTCAAGCTTGTTTACTAGATATGTATTAAAATAGAATACTGCTTCATATGTAGGTAATAGCCTTTTCGATTGCATTGTATGATATTAAAACTACAGTAGATTAAAATTGCACCATATTATATTATATATGGGCTTAATATATTTGCGTTTCATTTTCATCTCTTGTGCAATTGTTTGCAGGGTAATGATTTGGTTCTTCAGTCTTCTGTTTTTTTCAAAGATTGTTTCCAAATCAGCATTCAAAGTTTGGCATCTGTGTATCAGTTGTGAGGATCTATGAGTATAAAGTAATAAAACAATATTTTTAAAAACCCATTGGATGGCAGCACTCTCCCCCAAGAAGTATTAGCCGAATTCATATTAGGGACGAGAAACTCGTCTTAGATGGGAAACTCGTCTACGAAAACCCGTCTGAATATGAATTTAGGGACAGATAAATTTAGACGGGTAATTGGCCGGGCGGATAAGGGCAGGTTACAAAGCAAATTAAAATGGCGGCCTTCCTTCAAAATGTTATCTTAGGCAGAAAAAGAAAGGCCCAAAACGACTTACAATGTTTCAGACAACAGTCAAAAGCCCGTAGACTTCTAACGATGGAAGATGAAATGGATTTGGTAATATACTAGGTGCATTTATTTGTGGTTGCACAAAAGAACGAAGACCTAAAGGACAGAGTGAGCAAAGGTCTTCTCACTGGTGGAGAAATGGTTTTGAAAACTGGACGGATAAGCAGTTCAAAAAAAGATTTAGGGTTAATCGAAACACGTTCAACTATTTACTACAAGAATTGCAAGAGTCTATTAAAAGGGAGACGACCCGGTTTAAGGTGCCAGTTGCTCCAGAAATTCAACTAGCACTCACACTTTATCGATTAGCTCATGGTTGTTCATTCTCAACAGTTGGCGATTTGTTTGGGATTGCTACCTCAACAGCGTGTAAAACCTTCAATGAAGTTATTCGAGTTATAGTTCTGATCTTTTTTGATGAGTATGTGACCCTACCATCAACTGAGGAAGAATGGAAAAATGAGTTGAAGGCTTTTCTCAAGGATTGGGGTTTTCCCTGCGTGGCTGCTTGGGACGGATTTCATGTGTATATATGCAGTAATCTTAAGAATTTCTACAGTTTCAAGAAACGATACTCAGTAACAAATATGGGATTGATTGCAGCTAACAAAAGGTTTCTTTGGGCAGGTGTGGGAGCCCCAGGTTCTATGCACGACTCCACGCTTTTGAAATCTTCTCCGATTTTCAACGAAATTGAATCTGGGCATGTACTACCTAATTGTGAGATGAATTTACCAGGTTGCGGAAATATTCCACTTGGAACGGTAGGAGACAGTGCTTTTCCAGCACGCTCATGGTTGATGAAAGCTTTTGATGATACCACAAAAAACGAAAAGAACGAAATTTTAACAAACATTTAAGAGCTGCAAGAGTAGTTTCAGAGCATGCCTATGGCATGTTAAAAGGGAGATGGCGCATTATATATAAGAAAACTGAATGTCGCAGAAGGAATGTAACCGCAATAATCATGGCATGTATCACATTACATAATATCTGTATTCAAAGGGCAGACCCTTGTCTTCCTCGCTGGCAGCTGGAGATTCAAAAGTTGGAACTAATACGCAAACCTACGAAGCGATCTGAAGATAAAGCTCTGAGTAATAAAGTGCGTGACATAATCAAAGAATGGTTATGGTCTTTAAAATCAGAGTGAACTCTAAGCTTATATTGTGCATACTGTAATAACCTAAATCTAAATTGTTGTTTACATTGCTATGGCTCCTCCAAGTTATGTCTAGGAGTGTTGAACACTCTCTCAATTATCATTGTTGTGTTGTTATTCCCCATCCTGGAAGGTTCTTCAAAAACTTGTTTCATTGTCAAGAAAAGCTGTAATAATATTAATGTTTAAAGGAATGTTGACCATTTCAAACAATCACATGTTAACTAAGGCGCCATTCACAAAGAATGGCCGGCCAAATAATGGATTTTCAGACCTCCCCTCCCCCCCTGTCTGGCATTGTCAGAGTTAGTTAACCCCCCTCCCCCCAGACATCCGCCATGCCTCGCAAAAACTCGCGCAACCTTGATATGTCAAGAGTAAAAAAGCTTTTCTTACTTTTAGCACTTTTTTTATAACTATAAATGTGAATACAAAGAGTTATAAAATGCAGAAAGCTATTATTTCATGGTTGAATTGGAAGGCTTGAATTAGATAATATTATGAAGTGTTCAAAATGTTCAAACCAATTTCACAATGGGAAGGAAAGTTCAAAATAAAGGGAAAAGAAATTTGTTTTTGAATTTTTTAAAAATTTTGGACATCCAGATTGCTAAAACCCCTCCCTTATGTCTGAGTTTGTCCTGATTTACCAATCCCCCCGGCTTGGACATCCTTTGTGAATGGCCCCTATAAAAATAAATGCAAGTTCGTGTTCATTTTACATAACACTTTAACATTCTTTTAAAAAACGTTTTATGCTGTTACCTACAAGCATGACCATGTAATTTTAATGCACAATTGCAACTTTTGAACAGTGTGCATGCTTTGACAAACACTTACTTATAACTATAAATGTGAATACAAAAAGAGTTATAAATGCAAAAAGCTATTATTTCATTGTTGAATTCATTGAAGGGGAGAATTAGATAATATTATGAAGTGTTCAAAATGCCAATTTCATAATGGGAAGAAAAGTTCAAAATAAAGGAAAAAGAATTTTGTTTTTCAATTTTTAAAATTTTGTACATCCAGATTGCTAAAACCTCCCTCCCCTCCCCTTCCCTAGGTCCAAGTTTGTCCTGATTTTCCAACCCCCCTCCCCCCCCCCAGGCTTGGACATGCTTTGTGAATGGCCCCTAAGAAAATAAATGCAAGTTTCTGTTCATTTTACATAACATTTTAACATTCTTTTAAAAAACATTCTATACTGTTACCTACAACCATGACCATGTAATTTTAATGCACAATAGCAACTTTTAAACAGTGTGCATGCTTTGACAAACACTTGAAAAAGGCCAGGCACTAAATATTAAATAAAGCATATTCAACATAACTACCTTATAAGCATGATCTCATAATGTAGGGAGTGGTCATTATTTATGAAGAAGTGGGTAGTGCTTGGCAAATGGTGAAAATAGGGATTGAAAAATTTTTTTCATCCCCCCTCAATGGTAATGGTAACTTTTTGCCCCCTCCCCAGCGGGGATTCCAGACCGATGCCAACGATGCGAATGCATCGGTCAAAATTGAGAAATCATGTTGCTTGAAATAATATATAGACATATTATACTTGGTCAAGCACTCAGTAATAGAATATCTTTGAATCTCTCGAGCTATCAAACCGCAAATATTTGCTTAAACTTGACTCCATGTCAGGAATACACTATTTAGGATGAAATCCAATTTAAATAGTCTCAATAACAGTCGAAATTGTCAAAATAAGTCCAATATGCGACGTGCGATCGCAAATGTGTATTTTTTGTTATTTACTTTTTATTTTGCGACACTTAAGCGTCAATAATTTCGCGACAAAATATGTTATTTTTCACCGCATCCTTTGACGTCACAGTAGAAAGCTGATCCATCACCTACGTCACGTTAGATTTGGTTTGCATCGATTTTCAGCCATTTTGCATCAGTGAATGCATCGGTCCCGAGTCCTTTTCCGCGTAAAATCTACTGTGACATCATCAAATCTATTGTTTTAGAGCCCTACGTCACGGTAGATTTGTCCGCTGAGCGATGCATCGCATGCAGATTGCGGGCGTTCGCATCAGTTCACTGATGCAAATTGCAAAATCAAAATCTACTGTGACGTAACGAGGCATTCGATTCAAGTTATGGCATGGCGGCAAGGATATGCAAACACTAAATGCAAATGAGACAAATAATATTAATGGGAAGAAATATCTCTCGAAATTGACGGAGAAAACGGAGAACAAATTACCGAATTAATTACCAAGGCTTGGAATAAATCTAGTCTTTCATCTGAGTACAAGAGTTGAAGTATATTTATACTGTGAGATGCCCACTATCGGCACTATGTGAAACTCGAACTGAGGGCTCTAAAGTAAGTGAAATTTATCTATATTTTACATTGTAGTTCATTGTTCAGTTTAAGAAGTGTATAAAGTGGAAAATGGGTTCCACAGTTAATGCAGATTTGTTTGTATTAACATACAAATAATTAAAGTTTGTGTCTATTTATAAATACTATTGCTTATACCAGCAGGGGGGGGGGGTGTGGTTGGATGAGGTAGTTTGACATTTTACAGTCTTTACCGAGTAAGAGAGATTTGCTTGTCTGGAGGCAAACCAGCCCCAATACCAAACTTGCTTTAATAGCTTGCTTTAATAGTGAGGCAAATTTCATCTCTGTTTACATGGGATTATAACCTGTGCCCAGACCTTCATTTTTCTCACAGCTGGCGGGCAAAGAAAAATGAAGACCTGATACACATGTTATTAAACGTTTGCGTCCTACAACTGCCTTTATGGTTGTAACTCTGATTGGCTATTTCTAGCATGAGTATTCATGCCATATTTAATGTATTTTTTGATATTTTGGTTAATTAATGCTATATATAATTAAATAATTATAGAATTAGTGATTGTAACTATATTTAGCTTGTTGTTAAATTATGTGAAATCGACATTTCTCCTGGCACATTTTGATTGGATACCGATACTAAAAATAAAACTATGGTGTGGGTCAAGACTTGCATCAGGCTCTGTATGTAATTACAGTGCATAATAATATTGCAGGTTAATATCAATGAGATTTCTAATAGTGATGCAATATTGGTTTGAAGACTAAGGGGGAGTTTACATTGAAAGGTAATTGGTTCAAGTTCCAGTGGTATCTCCTATTACATTTCATTTTCATTTTATATGGAAATGAGCTGGCATGCCTCATGACAAGAGTCTAATTGCTTTGCATTGCCTGAGTTATTGGGCAATTACTGTACACTGGATATTTTGCAAACAAAGATGATTACCTGGGCTTGCTCGCCTACCATAGTTGAGTATATATGCTTTGTCTGTGCAAATATAATTTGATGTAAGCTGTATATGTCATTCTCCTGACAGATTTTAATCTTAGAAATAGAATGATAAAATGATGGACGGTATAAATACTGTATGTAATTGTAACTGGTGTTATAGGATATAATTATGAAATTTGCTCACAAAAGTGGGATAGTTTGGAAAATATATTTAATAAAATTATATATTTGTAGTGCTAATTGTCCCAATACTATATACCCTGAGGATTACCATTGATAAGTGTATGGATATATTTGACAAAGATGTGCATTTATATAATAACACAGGGAAAATATTCATCAATACTACTGTGCAGCCTTTCTACATTGACAACATCTTAAAAGAATACTATATTAATATTAGTTGAAAGGCAGGCAAAAGGGAACAGATAGAAGACATGATTCAATTATGTCATGGTATATTGTTTATCATAATGATTGTACAGTTTGGTAGGTTCATTTGACAAACAATTTCCAACTAAGATAGTTCATTAAATCAATTTACTTATTTACACACAGTCTCTATTGATTTAAAATTTGTGGTCGTGCACGTGTGTACCTAGTTATATTAATAGAATTCTTAACCCAGTGCTTGTTGTGTGTTAGTTTACTGGTATCCTGGTCACAGGGCAATATTCTCAGTATTCAGAGTGTGGGCTATTCACCATGCAGTTCATGTCAAAGGCAGCTAGGGGTGAATGAATTTAATGAAATCGACCAACTGATGTCATTGTCAACCACACTGTCCATACAGAGTAAGATTAGTAGCATAAGACAGAGTTGTATATAAATAAGTTTACCCACTAGAGCACAAAATACCTTTATGCACCATTCTAATGCTAGAAGATTTTACCCATGGAACATTGGAAATTAGTGGAAACTAATAATGGAAAGTGGTTAAAAAACAACACAATAACACTCCCTTCTGAGTCCAGCAATGCAACTAGTGGATCACACTGTATACACCTTTATTACACGCATGTGTGTATTTGCGTTGCTCGTGATTTTTTGCCGAAATATTTTTTAATAGAAAAGTTAAGGCTACAAGAAGCACAGTACTGACTATTTTTGAATAGAGACTTATGTACCACTGCTGCTATTACACTTGTACAAGCAAATATTGTTTTCTTATATAGAGAAATTATGTTGTTTTTACGATATAGGTTTACGTTTTTTACGTGCTTCCCAAAAATGCAGCGAATAATTTTGTGACTCTGATGTATGAATTGGAACAAAAGAGTTCGCTCAGAACGCAGCAAATCGCATTTCCGAGGTCCTAGATTTCAAACCCCCCTACAAATGCGAGGTCTTAGGCATGAGTCACCTCAGAAACTGGATCCGCCCCTGCCCCTCCCCTTTTGAATAATATTCACTCCCTCAATATGAAAATATCTTATTGAAACACAACCAATCAAAACCCCTCAAAAAGGTACTAAACCAACTGAACATTACCTACTCAACAAACGTTCTTTAGTTATCAAAGTCAATGTTCTAAAATAAATTAAAATTTATACAGAGAATATGAGTCATTGTCCCCAAGCATAGATGTAGCAGAAGAATTAGGTATGTTAATTGAACCATGTGAGTCAGGTTGCTGATTTCCTGCTAGGCTATAACCATAACTTACAGGAGTATTGAAAGAGTGGGCCATCTGAAGATATTTTGGACCTGTGCACGTGGTTGATATGGAGTTGATGATCCTCTTGTAAGTAGTTGAGCCAAAAGATCTCATGTCTCCTGTTTGCCTCTGCTTGTTCTCTTTGGTGTGCATAAAATAGTTCATCCCTCTTTCTTTCTGCGTCTAATAAAATCTTTAATCGCTCATCTTATTTTTCTCTTGCTCTTTAGTACTTGATTCAATGCTCTTTGCTACTTGTACCATGGCTTCGCTTTGCGAACTTGGCTTTGAAAATAATTTCTTGGGATGTACTCTAATTTTTGTCTTTTTTGTAGGGCTTTTTTTCTCACTTTTGTCTGTGTTTTTTTCGCCTTGTTCTACCTCAATTTTGTCTGTGATAGTCTCAGACTCACCAGCACTTTGCCCTTTAGATGATGTACTTAGGGTCCGCTTTCTACCCGCTGATTTATACCTTTTCTTGTCACTCAAAGCTCGACTCAAAGGATCGCTTTCACTCAAAGAATCGCTTTCGTCACTTGATTCAGGATTAAAGTGGTTTTCTGAATCAGTGGAATCAAAGGTGGTATCTACATCACTTGCTTTGCTGGAAACTGATGTCATGTCGTCAACTGCTTCGCAAAAATGAGGATTCATGATATCGTACCAGGTTGGTACAGCTGTGTCCTTTCCTCCTAGGCCAGTTCCATTCTTTATCTTGGAATCAATTATTCTCCATTGTTTTTTGAACCACTTGAACTTTGCACGTAATTGTTCAATGGTAAATGTTTCATCACCGGAATCGTAACGCATCGTAATATCAAAGTCCTCTTTTATACGTCGAAACAACTCTTCGTTTGCAGACTTTTTTAATGCATAATTCTCGATCTGGTATAACCACGACCGCTCTGCGTTATCTGTTGAACAAAGCACGTTTGCATATGTGATAACTTCGTCTTCACTCCATACCTTGTTTTTTGTTTGTTTCGAAGTAGTATTTCTCGCTTTAATTTGCTTACTTGCTTTCGTTTTGGCCGCCATTTTGTTTGTCTCCCTTGCCCTAGTTCCAGTTTTTGACCGTGTGTTGGCGATGAGAAACTCGTCTTATTTATCCGTCTAAATTCGAATTTAAGACGGGTTTCCCGTCTAGATGGGATTCCCGTCCAACTTTTCCGTCTGTTTAGACGGGTAAGTTAGACGGGAAAGTTTGGACGGGAAACTCGTCTGCGCCCGGATTCATATTAGACGAGTTTCCCGTCTGAGACGAGTTTCCCGTCTAAGACGAGTTTCCCGTCTCTAATATGAATTCGGTTAATGACTTACATTTCTAAAAATCCGCTATTTTGTTCTATTTTTAGTAACAATATGGCGGATTTTTCGACATATGTATTGCTATAACTTCCCATAAAATGGTTGTATTTTGAAACAGATTTCAGTTTTAAGGTACCCTTAGTCTGCTGTTGTAAATGCATTTATAAAATCAAGAATAGCTTATTTCAATTTTTGGCGCCAAGTTTATGACGTAAGTAGCAATTCCAAAAACAAAAAACATACGATTTGTAAGAATGATATGTTCTATATTCTTAGAAAATATGGTAAAAACAGAATAAAAATTTCAGCAAAATTGAAGCATATTGGTGCTTTTGTATGCATTTTTGACAAGCGTGTTGCAGCTTTTTTTACGTATTCCATGTGGAGCTCCCTCATGCCAGTTAATATAGAATAGATGGTTATCTATGGTAATCAACGTTTATTCATAAATATGTTTCTTCACCGTCACGCGTGTATTATATTTTTTTCCATGTCTACTAATAGCAATTTTCAATTTACCCTATTGTTTCAGTCATGAATAGGTAACTTTCCTAAAACATTGCTATTGGTTAGTCAGGCAAAAACACAATACGTACGTTACGGTAAAAGACCAGATTGGTGAATGTTATTGTTCACTAACATAGACATGAGTTATATTGTTATTCTAATGAATTTCCAAGCCATCTATTCTATTAATTATGGTGGGAGTGAACACTCAAGGCCCCTGCTGTAGCAAAATTTTGAAAAGTCTATAGCCCCCCCCCTTCAGTATATGGAAAATTTTCAGAGCCCCACCTTAATGCCAGAAAAAATTTCGGTGCCCTCCCCCCTTAACATTTTCGTCCCCTCCCCCTCGGCATAATAAATGTATTTCCCTAAAGGTTAAACAGTTTGCTTACACAACTTAATTTTAATAAACAACTATAAATATACATTGTAGACCCATAAACATCCGTTGTGTACTTGTGTTCATTTACATAATTATAGATTTGCATCATAGGTCTCCCGAACAGGTCTTTCATTTTTTAAATCCATACTACCTGCTTGCGGTTCACGATTTTATTCTTGTCAATTGCACCATAGCACGTATGTCGCCATTTTCAGTAATACAGAATGTTTGGCCAAGCAGTGACTAAATATATTATCGTTCGGATTTGTGTAATGTTTGACGGCTGACCCCCCCCCAGGATTACAATGGTGCTTTTCGTTTTAAAGGGGGTAAATACTCGGTAACTTGCTTGCGGTTCACGATTAGTATTCTATTCTATTGCGCCATAGCACGTATGTCGTCATTTTCATGTCAGTGTGAACGCCTAATCAGGCGTCTTGTTTGGTAAAAAACATCAATATACAATATTTACCATCATCATCAGTAATAGTAACCGTAGATCTACTTCGATATATTTGATCATCAGTATCATTTGTCGTGAAAACAACGGTAAACGTTTCGAATCCCTCAGAATCACCATCATCCAATAGGTTTATAGTATAGCACACTGAACTTGAAGAATTTGTCGTTATATTAACTGGTAGCATGGTATCGTTGTAATCGACTCCACCTTTCGCGGTCTCATCTGTAGTAGTTATCCTTAATGTATCAAATGAAAAGGCTATCAAAATATCTTATGCACTTAATCATAGAATGTGTAGAAAGAAAAATTTTGCGGGTGGTACAAAATTAAATATTTAGGAATTGGATATGACGAAGTGGTTGAGGCAAATGTTATATTATAATCTAAATAATGGCATTGGTTACAGCATAAACTGCTACAAAAAACTCTATGTCAGGGCAAAAAACCAACATATTTATGTGAATTTTACAAGATGACAAAAATAATATATGCTTACACTCCAGTGATGGGTTCCACGTATTTTTTAATGACAAGACAAATTTTTGCACTACGACCTTCCTTGCCATAATAAAAGTTCCGACCAAATCCAACCACGTTATGATCTTCTATAAGTGGAATTAAACTTAGAGCAACAATAATATATAAATTTAAATAATAAACATTTAAATATCAATTTATCTTATAAAATATTAAAACAGTTATACGTCAGAAAAAAATTATTCTTACGGTTTCCTTCAGTTGACGCAAATGCCCAAATAAACACAAAAAAATACAATTCCTTTGCCTTCAACGACATCTACATAAAATGAATTGATACTGCATAGGATGAGCATGTATAATCAGACATAAAGATATCCCTGTCTATATCAACAAAAACTAATATATATCCAACTTATTTTGTTAGAGGAGCAGTTAATTAAAGCATAGGAGCAGTTAATTAAAAGTACTATAGTATCCCAAAGGTCGCGGGTTCGATTCCCACCGTGGCCAAGCTAACTTTTCCGCTTGCCCGGTGTGGATGCACACTCAGAGTAACATCACAAACATCAGACAATACTATGTTTATTTGTATAAATGTCCCGTATATTCAGATAGGACAAATATATTCATCTGTTTTCGCATTAAATCCTATACACGAGAATCACATGCAAGCGTGAATATTATTAGACCAACACCTCACGTAAATCTTAAACATTATTTTTGTTTAAAGCATAGTAGCAAATTCATAAGCTGAACATGCATTTTAATATATATTCGTATTTCCATCCGAAAAAATGTTGATTGCTAATAAATGAGTTAATTTTAAACTCATAGATATCTTATATACACTACATAACGCATCTCTTTTAGTAAAATTGAAGCCAACAATATTCCAGCGGTTACCCCCATTTGAATAGATGGCGGCCATGTTGGTCGTTCCCACTTGCTAATAAACGCTTAAAAACAACAATAACTTTCATCATTTGAATAGTTTAAAAACGTATTTGGCATAGGGTTAACTTCATGTTTAAGTTCCGTGTTTAAGAAACAGATAATATACGAATCTTCTCATTTCATGGGAACGACCTGAGACTGCAATCACGGTTTCAATTTTTGAATTGCACAATAATTAGATGCACTACCTAGTGTAGATAAGATATCTATGGTTAAACTATGCAGAATAATTAGATGCAAAATTAAATTGCAGAATAGGTAGATGCACTACCTAGTGTATATAAGATATCTAT
>CACRXK020010014.1:0-17792 GCA_902702795.2 Paramuricea clavata
CTCTATAAAACATTTTGACAGTCCCAAAACTTATGTTGTACTAAACCCCAGGTATTGTTATTGATCCTGAGCTTTTAGTCCTTGTTTTAGTCGCTCTTAAACATAAATAAATTGGCGTTTTTCAAGTGATGTTATTTTCGTCATCGGCATCTTGTCGGCCACTATGAGCACTTTGAATATGGCAATATTTTTGTCAATTTTCAAATGCTTTTTTTTCGACCTTAAAACGTTCAATCTTCTTGAAACTTCGCATACAGATGTATTTTGCATGGGTTTAAATAATTCCTGAGGTATGACGTCTTAGTTTTATCTTAAACTTCCAAAAACTCAGAAAAAGCAGCCTAAAACGCGCGGTTTTTCTGACCGTTCATGCTTATGGTCGTGTTTTTTCGTATTTTTTTGCTAATACGTGATTTGTTTGCTTTGCGAATATTAAATTAATTTATAATACTACTGATATAAATTAAATTTGGTAGTATAACTAATATTTTGGGGCAACATTTTTCTGATCGAAAAATGTGCATATTTTGAAAAAAAAATGTAAAAAGGACTGGGTCTACCTACAAAAAAAGCTTCAAGCACGGCTTCAACTTCCCCCCCTGACTTAGCCTTCCAGTTATTATTAGAGTTCACTGTTTCAGACAGAGATGATTTTAGCGGGAAATCACGGCAATATGAGCCCGCGAACAACAAAGACATTGGATTGCGGTTGGGTATCAAAAGTTGGTCTTCAAAAAATAAGTTGTGTTTTCAACCGATAAACTGGTGATCTTCAAAAACAATGTTGTTATTTTAATAAAATGAATATGATCCTCAAAATATGATATGGTGAAATGCAAAAGTTGATTTTTGGCGGACATGGGACACCATAGTATGTAGCTGTAGTCAGTAGCGAACTACTTTTGTTCAAAAATAGCAGTAGTTGTAGCTGACTACATTATTTTTGAAGTAGCTGTAGTTATAGCGAACTACAAAAATTTTGTAGTCAACCCACCCTTGATGTATTAAAATTGACTGTATTTTACAAAAAATGATCAGTATCATTTCACAAAAATAATTACTCTATTACGCAAATTTTACTTGAAAATGTCAAAATTTTAACTTGGTTTTACATGATATTTGCCTGAATTTCATATATAGTACAGGGAGTTTTACTCACCCCCCTCCCACACACCCCGGTCGCTACGACCCTGACAACCATTCCTTGCGAAGATAAAATGACTTAAAGTTCTAAAAATCCGCCACTAGTTTTGTTCTATTTTTAGGGACCATTCATTATTTATGACTGGGGGTGGGCTGGCAAAATTCAATTGACAACTAAACAAAATGTCCTGGCCCACCCCCTGCATCACAAAAAAATTCAATGACCCCCTTCACATGAATTCTAAAAAATAGTAACCCCCCCCCCTCAACGACAATATAATAAATGTACAGTACTGTATAGAAATGAGCTCTTTGAACTTGTTGTAAAAGGCATCAGATCTTTCATGCACTTGTGTTTTCAACATTTAATATGCATGCCGCCTATTTAACCATTAAGCTGCAGAACTTTCCTGTTGACGAGTAAAATTGTCTGGCGTTAAACAAGTAAAAAAATAAGTAGGGTGCACTGGTGCGTAATGGGTTAACTAGAGACATTGTCAGATTTTTTGGTTAACCATTAAGCTGCAGAGCGCCGAAGAGGCTAAAACTGGGGGTCATACCATTTTTCGCTACTATGAGTGTAGTACAAATTTGCTCAAAAAGGAAAAAGTTGCTTGAAGTTGCAATTGCTCAAGCCGAAAAAAGTTGCTCCAAACGCAAAAAAGTTGCTCAAAAGTTGCCGAGCACAATCGGGACATGCCTAGCAGAGCTTCCCCGTTGACGAGTAAAATCGGTTAGGAGTATAGGGTTAAGGTACTTGACGTCAATGAACTACAAAGACTGCTATAAACAGCTAGTGACTCGGACATTTGACTCGGGCTCGGATTTGACTCGGACTTGACACGGTAAACCGACAAACTCCTTACTATATTAAACCATGTACATAGGCGTACCGGGCGGGGGGGGGCGGTAGCCCCCCAGTTTTTTGGGCAGTCGGGCAATATTCGATCAACAGTCGGGCAATTTTGGTTTGCAATAAAAAAAAATGGGACAAATTCTGTAAATTTTGTCTAAAATTAAGTCAATTTTTTGGCAAATTTTGTGATTTTTCGAAAATTTGTGTTATATTCCGAAAAATAATGGTTGTCCGGAAAATTTTTTTGACCCCTAAAATGGTACACACACAATTTTCTTTCCGCCCCCCTAATTTTTTCCTTCCGGTACGCCCATGACCATGTATAAAATACCTAGTATAAACTAGTGTATATAGTATATGCCAAACTTTCCCTGGACGTAATGTTGCTACATCGCTTACTCGTTAATTATTGTGACTGTCTTTCTTATTAAAATGTACATAATTGAAATATGACAAAAATTTATGGCAAGTTCATGGCAAGTTATAAGGTAGATGTTCGATTATTTTTCATATTAGGTGCGCACATTGCATTTTGGGTATTTGTGCGTTGCATTATGGGTCTATCTGTTGATTAAAATTGAGAATTTTGCTAGCCGTATACATGAATTAAATTTGCTGCCTTGCTCGCTCCTTGTGGTAGCAATAATCGTTACATGTCAAATTTCTCTCCACTGTAATACCACTGTAATAAATAACTGGACCCCCCTTCTGAACCAATATATTTTAGGTGCCCCTTTTTCGGTCAAAAATACCTCATGACCCACCCCCTTTTTTTGCCAGCCCACCCCCGGTCATAAATAATGAATGGTCCCTAATGTAGCATAACACATGTATTAAAATTCATGCAGTAGCTACTAGAATTCGCGCAGCGCTGGGTGCGCAAAATTGCAAAAAGCCGTTTGTGGTAGCTATAGCCCGAAATATAAAATTTATGCTACAAGGGTCAAGGTAATAAATGGGAAATGAACTAGCTATTTTTAAACTGTAATGTATGATGATTCTTTTGAGATAACCGAATGAGAAGATGAAGCGAACGAAGAAGAAAATTTCCAGTCGGCGGCCAAAAAGGCCGTTTGCCGTGAAGTTTAAATTGCCCTGTTAGTACATTTAAAATGCACGTAGCCGCCTATAATATGTGCGTGGAACGCATATTACCTCGCCCTCGACGTTTTGCCCTCACCCTCGACGTTTTACCCTCGCCCTCGACATTTAACCCTCGACACTCGACCAATAGATAAACTCCACACGACATATAGGGACACTCAAGGTTGCACTAATTGCATGGTATAGGGTTGAAAAGTTGCCAATGATAAAGTGGTGATTTCTGCCTTCTGCTTTTTGTTGCCAAATTATTGATTTTCCTTGGATAAATCTACCGCTGAAACTGTTCTATACGAACTCTCTTGCTCCCCATTCCCTTGTCTATTACACCATAGCCAATCTCGTTCCCCCCGAACCTGCGATCCTCGGGAAGGAAACGAAGGCTCTGGGATAATCCGTTGCCGAAAGCCAGGGATTCTGGCTAAGATTGAACTGCACATTCCATATCAACGGCCAATCAGATTCCTCCCTAAACGGATTATCCCAGAGCCTTCGTTTCCTTCCCAACTCAAGGACCGCAGGCTCAGGGAACGAGATTGCACCATAGCGCTCCGAGACAGACGGCTCCAGGTTCGCAGCTCCAGGTTCGATTTCAACCTGGAGCTGGAACGACTAGTTTGTAAATAAACTGCTTTGACCGCTTAACCACCAAGGGATTTCCATTTTTTTTGAAAGACCATTTTTACTTGTCATATTCCTGAGTACGTGAGGGAAAATGAAAACATTATTCCGTTCCGTTCGTCCATGGTAGCTTGTGAAAGATCACTGTTTTTTCTGACGAAGGGGCTGGTCAGCGGTGGGTTAGATCGCAAAGCTCGTTTAAAACCTTATTTTTTTACCTTTATAACGAAAAACTTAAAATTTTGGTTGATGACCATTCTAGAGAATGTATTCAAAAGTAATTACAAGCGGTTAACTTATTTCCACATCGCGAAACCGCGATAAATAACTCGCGCAAAGTTGAACCGTCTAATTTGACGCACCGCCCGGTTGTGTTAATTCTATCCTTCCGTGAACACAACAACTTTGGTATGCGTAAATTTACGCTCTAGAGGAGTAAGATATTGATATGTTAATGACATAATATCATTTGTTGCGCTTTCCTGAAGAACTAACGATATAAACATATTTAATTTCCGAAACACACAACGCAAACAAGATCGCTAAAGATGGTGTTATTATGCGGCTCAAGTCGCCGTAAGGCCATAACATGTCAAATACGTCTAGCATCGTCTAAATTGCTTCGCAAATTTCTTGCTAATTTCGCCCTGCAACGATTTTTTTAAAAGATGACCCTTCTAGACTAATATTCATACTATCATATTTTATAGCATTTGAGGCTTTAGGATATATATTCACCATGAGCAACTCATGAGAACACTAGCATCGTTACCGACATAAGAAATCAACTTTCAAGAGATGTGAAATATTAGACGTAAACAACAATGCAAGTCCTCTGGCACGTGCCGGACATTTGATAATCTCAGGGAAAAACCGTATTAACTATAACAAAACTCACAGACGCAATACTTTGACGAGCTTTTTGCACACGGACAGGATTTATAACCAGGTATATGCCCGAAACACTGGTGAAACACTAACGTCGAGCTGAATAAGGTATATTTTAATATTTTATAAATGACAACTCAATATCGAGCGAAACTCAATATCGTTTGGACGAACATACTAACAACAAAGTTGCAGTTGAAAATAATACATTTCATTATTACACGTTAATTTATTGTATATGTTCGGGCGATGTTCATACTTATCTAACAATAATTATTTTACGTAACATGACGTGCGCCCACATTCTCAAGAAGGAGGGGTGTGTTTTAAGCCTTCCTTATTAACATAATCAGCGCAACCTACGCATGCTTATAAAAGTATTTTATCTTTGTGAAAAAGCGACGTTTTTTGCTCATGTATAGAGAAAATACAACGCAATTACCAAGAAAATTGCCTAGTTTCTATTCCTGTGCACTATTAAACTCCTTTCCCCTGGCCTCATTAGATCACATGCATTTGCATGTCGACATTATAGTTACGGTTTTCCCCTGAGATTATCAAATGTCCGGCACGTGCCAGAGGACTTGCATTATTGTTTACGCCTAATATTTCACATCTCTTGAAAGTTTATTTCTTATGTCGGTAACGTTCTCATGAGTTGCTCATGGTGGATATATATCCTAAAGCCTCATATGCTGTAAAATATGATAGTATGAATATTAGTCTAGAAGGGTCATCTTTTAAAAAATCGTTGCAGGGCGAAATTAGCAAGAAATTTGCGAAGCAATTTAGACGATGCTAGACGTATTTGACATGTTATGGCCTTTCGGCGACTTGAGCCGCATAATAACACCATCTTTAGCGATCTTGTTTGCGTTGTGTGTTTCGGAAATTAAATATGTTTATATCGTTAATTCTTCAGAAAAGCGCAAAAAATAATATTATGTCATTAACATATCAGTATCTTACTCCTCTAGAGCGTAAATTTACGCATACCAAAGTTGTTGTGTTCACGGAAGGATAGAATTAACACAACCGGGCGGTGCGTCAAATTAGACGGTTCAACTTTGCGCGAGTTATTTATCGCGGTTTCGCGATGTGGAAATAAGTTAACCGCTTGTAATTACTTTTGAATACATTCTCTAGAATGGTCATCAATCAAAATTTTAAGTTTTTCGTTGTAAAGGTAAAAAAATAAGGTTTTAAACGAGCTTGGCGATCTATCCCACCGCTGACCAGCCCCTTTGTCAGAAAAAACAGTGATCTTTCACAAGCTACTGTGGACGAATGGAACGGAATAATGTCTTCATTTTCCCTCACGTACTAAGGAATATAACAAGTAAAAATGGTCTTTCAAAAAAAATGGATTTCCCTTAGCGGTTAAGCAGCCAAAGCAGTTTATTTACAAACTATTCGTTCCAGCTCCAGGTTGAAATCGAACCTGGAGCTGGCTCCAGGTTCGCGAACCTGGAGCTGCGAACCTGGAGCCGTCTGTCTTGTCATTCCCATTCCCAGGGTGTAAATAGCCGGGGGGAATTAGTACCCTCGCACGGCGCTTCGCGCCGTCGGCTCGGGGATTAACAAGATAAACGAAGGCTAAGCTGGCTTTTCTAAGAAAATCAAAGTAATAAGATTTAGTAAAATTCACTTGTCAAAACAAACTCAAGCATTGTAGGTTTGGAGAGATTTAACAATATGGGAAACGACAATTTTAGAGGGTCGCGTTTGGCCACATTGCCTGTACTCATGTTCCAGATGCATTCGCAATGTGCTAGCCTTGTTGAGAAACAAGTTCAGTAACGCAAAGAAAATTCAAATTCAACTCCCACGATTTTACACACTGTGTCACAGAAGAGAAATAGGGCAGAAGCTTCACTCGAGTCGGAACCTTTGAAGATTTCCGGCACATGTTACTTCCGGCGCCTTGGCCGCCATGTTGAAAGCAACCAACTCTGGTCCAAAAAAAACATTATAAACTAATATGGCGAGACTTGTATTTCATAACTTTAAATAAGTATATCGTCGTTATTTTATGGTGGATTTTATTGAAATTTTCAGGACGTACTAAAGAAAGGTAGATTATTCATTTTATTATAATAAAAGCTTGTTTAAGGGACTGTTCCTTATTTATACCCGAGGTGGTCCGAGGTTTGTACCGAAGAGAAGCAAAAAACACTGTAAATTTTTTATTCACCCAACCTCAACATTGGTCAAAATAATGTTTACCCAACCGATGTGTTACTGTACTTCATAATAATTAAACACACAAGATTATGGTGAAAGAAATCAAGTTTCCTAAATTCTAAAAGCTGACTCACACTCAGAGTGTGCGTTCCTGCTGATCAATGATAGACTCCTTCCTCAATCACTGATTGTCTGTTTTGGTACAGACTGTATTGTACACATTTTTCTACATATTTTCCAATGCATGGTAATTTTGGTTTTATTTTGTAGCTGACAAACAGTCATAATTTTTTTACCCAACCAATGAGCTAGTCAAAAACTTGATTACCCATGCAACCCATATCTCTTCGGTACCAACCCCGGGTATAAATAATGAACGGTTCCTAATAATGCTAAAATTGTCATTTTAAACGCATTGCTACTGCCTACTGTATGTGCTATTTTGGGCATATACATGCATTATGTTAATATTTTTCTGAATGTAGCTTGAAATTATTGCAACTATTCCTTGACTTAGCTTGAAGAAAAATGCGTCATGTCTTGTTTTTAGAAGGCAGTAGGTTGAATTTTTTAAATTTCAGGCGCATATTTATATTGTGAACATCATTATAATACGTACTGCTAAACACAATTATATACCTGATCAGTGAAAGGAAATATCTTTGGGCTTCTTTTCTTAATTAACAAAAAAAGTTTTGGACTGAACTCAGTAAACTACGCGAGTTGAATCCATTTTCACTAGAACTGGTTTATAATTTGTAACTGAGATTACTTATTATTAAACAGCAAGATATTTGTTCACATCTATATCAAGCAATTAATTGATGGAGCAAAGTCAGTGGGCTGCATTCTTACTGTGGTCAAGTTGATTTTTCAGCTTGCCTGGTCACCCTTTGTTCTTTTAAGCAAATGTGCCTGCTCAGAAATGCAATATCTTGTAAGCCTGTGGACACAATACTGAAGTGAAGAACGTCGGTAGATTTACATGTAGAAATTTTTTTTGAGCGCTCTCTTTTGCATGATATTTTTTTTCTCGATTGTATGCTGCATGATTTTTTTTCTTCTTTCTCCTTGGATTGCAGGAAATTTTTTTTCGAAATCTAATTCCAACCTCCCCCTCCACTCAAAAATCAAATGGTCCGCCCCTTACTAAGGTCAGCAAAAATTTGCAAAACTTTGTCGACGACTTGATGCTGATTTATAGATGAATATAGTCGAGTAAATGCGAACAAGAAAAACATTAATGTTTTGGGCCAGTGTAATGGGAGAAATATTTTGGATGTACTACATATGAGATGGTCAGGTTCAGTTAAATTAAGCTGCTAGTTCGCCTGAAGTGTCCTATCAAAGTGTTTATTTTATTGAACCTCGATGAAGGTCGTCGTGGATTTCCGATTATAGTGTTAAAATAACTTTTATATATGCATATATTTAGTATTCTTGTTGTACTGTATGCAATTTAATTAATTTATATACCATTATGTATTAAAGGGGCAGTGTCACGTGGCTGATTGACAGCAGCCTTCAATTTTTAAAACAAAGCAAGGATGTCCTAAATAACGAAGGGATTATAAATAGAATTTCACTCATAACTTGAGTAATTGTTGGTAGACAGTTTTTCAAGTTCTCGCATATTTTGGATGCGCAGTAGAACCGTGACACTGCCCCTTTAAATAGAATGTAAATATATTGTTTTATATACCGTCATTTAAAGTGAGCTGATATACAAGCATATGTCAACAGTCATATGTAAATCCAATATGTGAATCAATCAGAGTCACTATCTTGACCATTTTCCGATTTGTCAGGAGACAAATGGTGTCTCCAAAGAAACTACATGTGCAAACATTATGGAACTTTAGATTGCGGACAATTTCGCAAGCCGTTATTACAGAAAGTGGTAAAGGACATGTGCGACAACTGAATGGTATCCTTTTGTAAAGTTTTTTGGCCAGGGGTGGGTATTTATTTCTTAATTGATATTTCAGGTTGGGTAATCAAATTTTTTACTTTTTAATGGTTGGGTCAGCAAAATTTTTTCCACGAAAAACATTTCTCTTCGGTGCCACCCCAACGTAAATAATGACCGGTCCCTAAGCTACGTTTACACACTACGATTAATCGTGTACGATTCGTATTCTGGCGTATTAAAATGAGTACTGGCGCCATAATTCATTGCCGTTTCGTTAAAAAGATATTTCAAATGTAGCCAGCTTACGCATGTTTACTCAATGACATACGCCAGAAAACGAATCGTACACGATTAATCGCAGCGTGTAAACGTAGCCATAGACGGTTGAGTTAACATTGTGAAAGCATGAACATCCAAGGCTTTGTTGTCGTTAATATTATGAAACGCATATCGAATACGTTTCTGTTTATGCAACGATAAACGTACTAAACGTTTTGCTTTATATTTAATAATACCATAGTTGCCTCGAAATCCTTTGTCTCGCGAGGTACGATTAATCCCTAATTTACCTCATTACTAAAACATGGGAGTACCCGTGGTAAAATTAGTTCTAATTCTCCCCTGCATGCTTGATGAGGGAAATTTAGAAGACAAAAGCGTACCACCTCATTATATCTCTAATTGGAGAGCTGTACCTCATCGAAAATCATCGGCACAACTATGGACAGTATCTGACGACACCGTCCCGTACACATTCGAACGATCACTTTGCCAGCTTTTATCCCCTAATCTTGAACATTACAATTGTGGGAGAAAATTCCGTTTATGCGCATGCCTAAAACGAATGAACATGGAGATGTGCTTCTGCGCGTGCCTATATATGAAAAGTGTTCGTACAACAATCATAAGACCATCAAACAGTATTCAAAACAGGCAACACACCACGCGTGGATTCCCTCGGCAACTATGGTATTACAACGTAATAGCATGGCATTACGGTCGATTAGTGATGAAATGTCCCTCAACCTCAAGCCTCGAGAGGTTTAGTTACTAAACCTCTCTCAGCTTTCGGGTACATTTAATCACTAATCGCCCTAAATGCCATGCTATTACTTATAATAATATGACAGTGTTTGCATGAAATATATGTGAAGCCAAATTGATTAGTCTGGAGAAGGCAATATTTTATATTTTGACAGCGACTGGACGCATTACACAGAAAGTCGTTGATATTTTGAGCACAATTGTGATTTTGAGTTTTTGATGGTAGGCCTTTTGTAGGCGTGACTCAAAGGGCGTTTTTCAAAATTATAAGGCATGCGGGCAGGCGTTTATTATTACGATGCCCACCCCCCTGAATAAACGCATGTTCACAGGCTACTGAAACGCAGGCTAGGGTAGCTTTCAAAATAGGGATATCCAATAATAATGTTACATGAAGTTTAGGGCATCTTGGCAATTGATTAAATTTCAGCAAACAGTTGATTTTTAACGTATATTTAAAAATTAAAACGGATTACTTGCTAGCTACTCTAAATTGCGATTTCAGTGTAGTGGACGTGTATAGATCAAAACAGTACGTACAACAGTGGGTTTTCCTCGAGAGCATCTGCTGTTACCGGGTTGTAGAGCTATTCCCTAAATTCCCTAACCCTAACCCTAAATTCTGTTGCGTTTCCTAATGGCCTCAAGCTGTGTTTTGATTTGATGTTTTAATATGATAGGCTGACATTATAAAAATGTGTCAAAATCCACTTAGGAAAGGTCAAATGTCATGTTACTTGTTCAGGGAACTATTATCAGATTGGAATTCCACAATCACTTGGGTTTAAAACCCAAATCAAACTGTTCAATATTAAACTTTCTAGTTTAATTCATAATGTGTAGACTGTAGTATGCAATGTATGCCAGTTTCATGTTTTGCTTTCTGAGCTTTGTCACGTTTACTTTATGTACATTATTTTGTTTGTACTTTAATTTGCTCTAACTTTGAATAAATGCCTTAATTTTAATTAACTCTTTTGGATATTGCGCAAATTTTTACGGGTGATAATTGGAAATTGGAATTATTTGATTTTACATCGTCATTTTCTCATTATTCTGTGTCGTTTATAATCTTGCAACTACCAAAAAATAAAGACTGCTTAATCTTTATTATTATAACAGCCTTTCTGGTTGAAGATCGAATGTTCAATCCTTTTTTACTGTAAATGCATAGAAGAAATTCGCTATTCCCTTTTTATTGCTTGAGTCAAAGGGTAGATATTCGCTATTCACTTTTAAATATTTAATTCAAACCCTGCATATACTTGAGATGAAATTGCTTTCCCACAAGGTTGGACTTGCTGATTACCGATTTCAGTGACGCAAACAACTCACATTCCAGTAGGCCTAAATTTGTTGTTGTAGAAAAGCAGCGTAAACGAGTTTACGCAACATGTGGCCAGAAACATGAGCCAATAATTACATTGGCTCGCCATTACGTTTCAAATATGTCTAGTGCATGATATCTGAGTGTATAAATTGCGAATGTCACTGAATACCTTTATAACTTTATTGGGAATATTAACAATAACGATAAATAGGTGTTTCCCAAAAGGAAAGGTGCAAACGGGTCAGAAAAAGCCCATGCGAGGCACCTCCCTTACAAACTTTACACAAAAAATTACATTACACTATATAAATTATAGTTGAGGTAAAGCTCGATTTGCGCATACCCACAGGATCTCCAAATACGTAAAATGCATGAAGATTTTGGAAAATTTGTACGGAAAATAAAACTAACTTGGTTTTGAAAACATGTGACTTAGGCATGTACACGAAACGAACTTTACTTCAATCAAAGAACTATACATTATTTTAGTTTCTGTGACATGGACAGTCTCGAACAAGAGACCAGGTACATGGCTTGTCTACGTCAAAAACTGAATTACGTAAAAACGAATAAGTCCGACGAAGAAAGTTCTTAAAAGTAAATAATGTCACGAAGCTATTAGGTGATGCAGTTCTGCACACTACATTCCATAAATGAACTGTTCGATTAAAGTAAGAGTTTTTAAACGTAGTTGTTCTACATAACGGCACTTGAAGTAATAGACTAGGATTTAAGGTTAGTCGAATGAAGTATATTGCACGCTTTTTGAATGTTTTATAAATAGTAGGGATGTACTGATTTTAAAATCGATATACTTCACAGTTAATAATACAGTACTTATTAGCACTGGACGTAGTATGCTAAAATAATACAAAATTCGCACATGGGTGGGCTACCGCTGTTATGTAGCCTTGCATTGAAAGGATCCATAACTCATGAGCAATACTAAATGTTGCATTAAATTGGATTTATGAAATAAATTATATTGAGAACGAGCTGAGTTGTTGTACTTGTTATCAGAATAGAGGGCCCCAGGGACAGCTTGGCAAATGCTAATGAGGGCATTTGCATAACCTACCTTATATAAGTTGTTTACGCCAGTAGCTCATTGCCTCATTCTCAGTCGTGACATTTAGGGGCGACGTCCATATTCAAGTTGCCACGCAAAACGTCAAATTGACGTTTTTATGACAACCCACCCACCCACTCTTGAAAACGTCAAGTGTGACATAATGAATATTTCAAAATTAGATGGGGTTTGAACGCTCCAAGTATCAAAGTTTATAACTACTGTATTGTGCTCATAAATTGAATCGTTTGTGAAACAAAATTACCTTTTAATATATCCACAGGGTTAATATTATAAACATATATAAATATGTAAGAAACAAGAAAGGCAAAAACTCCACCAACTAAGTTCTTTTTAATATGCAATATTGATACTGAATAGTGTAAGTATATTAACTTTTCCATCGCGTATTGATACTATTTTAATAAATATTGACGGTTATTTTTAATATAAATTCTACATATAGCGTTGTAGTTTTGGAAAATATTCATATTGCCACGGTAAAAACGTCACACCACTACAGTTCTAACCCACCCACCCACTCAAAACGTCAATTTGACGTTTTGCGTGGCAACTTGAATATGGACGTCGCCCCTTAGTCGTTCAAAACACTTCGAGCATCACTTATGCCTCGTTCAATTCCTCTTGAATCTGGATCTACTATTTCAAACGTTGACTCAATGGCGTTTGTTTCCTCATCGCCTTTGCCAGAAGTATCACAATCGGTGCAGAGTTCGTCAGATAGTATCGTTTACTCGATCGCTGAAAATAACAGTACTTTAGCTCCAGTTTTTCCATCTTATGGCGCAGCAGTTTCGTCTACAAGATCATTGCCAAATACTTTGTCGTCGTGGAATTAGTTTACCGTCGACTTCGCCGTTCCAGCGTTCCTGTCTCGTTTGTGTTCGAATTTATGATATTTATCGGCTCCTTCTACATTCCCGACTTCAGATGCCCGCCATGTTGGATTTCCGAGCGTGTCGTTCCCAGGCCCTTCGCCGAGCGTGGTCGGCTATGGTTATCCTTCGGCATCCCTGGCCGCCCCCTTGGTTCACAGCACCTCGCACAGACTCCTCAGCCCATTCAGCAAGACCCATTCGTCGGTCAACCTCCAGGGGGGTTGTCCCTCGATTCACCCGGAACATCTTGGTCCCAACAACCGTTCTCGGGGCCGGCTAGTGCAGCCGTCCATCCCTCTTACTACCACCCCCCCCCCCGCGACTTTGTATGGTCCGCCTGGGGGGTTCAACAGCTCAATTCCAACGGTCAGGTATACGTTACTTTGTTTCTCCATTCATATCTAATTACCCGGGGGCACGTACCTCCTGTCCAACATTCCCCACAAACTGGTTACAGCAATACCGTCGGGCCTTTACAATGATCTGGCAGCCCTTCTGTTTCCGCCATCTGACGAATCGTCTATCCCTACCATATCGTTCGACGGCCGGTTAATAATCACCCCCCCCCCGGAAGACCAAACAGATTACCGATGTCGTTCAATGGGCCCAAGCCTTTTCCATATTCTCCCTCGTTCTCGTTACCTGGTTCCCCCACCGTGCTTGTGACTTGCTTTGTACGAACTGCTGATTGTACGTTAACCTGAGTATCAGGCCATACTTTTTAGGGCACAGGCATGCCTGATCGCAGGCGAAGGGGAGAAAAGTACGGCCCAATCTCGTTCCCAGAGTATGCCTGTTCGCGGGTTAGGTAGTGGCATGACTCTGGCATAGACTCTGGGGAAATCGAATCGAAATCGTTATTTGATTGGCTGCCGTGATCATTAATGCTGCCGACACAATTTTAATTGTGTCGGCAGCATTGATGATCACGGCAGCCAATCAAATAACGATTTCGATTCGATTTCCCCAGAGTTTATGCCAGAGTCATGCCACTACCTAACCCGCGAACAGGCATACTCTGGGAACGAGATTGATCGAAGGAAATGATATTAATCGTATGAAAAAGTATTGGGACGTTGGGTATATACTTACAAAATGACATGGTATTTATGAATGACTTTTTATCGATCTACAGTACGAGTATATTCATTATAACCATGAAAGAATTGGCTGAATGAAATCATCGCACACGTTGTCGTTTTGTTAAATTGACATATTGTTGCCAGGACTTTGGAGTGACAGCTTTTACTTGTGTTAAAAAGTTGAAGCTTTAAACAATACAGTACATTATGGTCAATGGTCAACACTCAACATGTTGTAGCCCGTGGTCTTTGTGCTTTTGTATCTATATAAATTTAAGATGCCAGGTGTTTTTGTAGAATCTGTATAAATTATAGAATAATTGATTTAAGAAGTTCCTCAGGTTGTAAAACATTTGGTTATAGATTTGCTTTGTAAGTGATTGCCACTTGACAGCATGATCATGGGCTATTCCATTTAATATCCGTCAGTGGCGTGCTGGCAGGGGGGGCCGGGGGGCCACGGCCCCCCCCCAGCTGGCAATTCTTGGGGGGCGCAAAAATGAAAATGGGGCGCCGAATTTTGAAAGTGGGTGGGAAAAAACACATTCTCGAAAAAATATGGTTACTTCCGCCAAGAAAAGACGTGTTTATAGGCTACGGTATAAAACAGACTAAGCGCATAGGCGACATATATTAAATTACAGACTATTTTGCCTAACCGTATTTGCTACCTCACAGCTCACACGAAATCGTTCATATAGAAACATGATCAGTGATCACAGGCAACGTTTCATTACCGGAATATTGGTCAGGTTTCGACCGAAGCGATCACGGGAATTATGCCCTTTTTTGCTGGTATTATGCCCTTATAATATGCCGTTTATTATGCTTCACAAATCACGAGAGCGGCGCAAATTAGATAGTTGAAGTTATGATAACTGATGTAAAGTTGTGTACGCAATTTAGTTGTTTGCACAAGAAGCATGAGTAATGTAAGTAATGAAATAATGCTGAAACATGCCCTTTTGGCAGCCAGACAAGGAAACCTTAAAATGCATATGCGTGGGGTGCGTGCGTTATTGTATAAAAGAGCTTTAAGTTGTAAATGTGCTCAGGACAGTAGATCAGTAGAGAACAGAATTGGGATTAAATTAATCGCTGGAAGTAGTTAGCATTGCATAATTTAAGTACTACTACTAAATTCTAACCAAATTGCAAATTTCGACACGTTATAATGCCGTTTCCTGACCATCAGATTTCTGTCAAATCTTCCCCCAAAGTCCAGGAAATGGCATTTCAGAGACTCTAAATTCAAAAATTTTCCTGGGGGGCATGCCCCGGACCCCCCGAAACAAACCTCGCACCTGCGGCACTCGGCTCGTGCCTTCGGCCCTCGTTTTTGCAAGGTTGATGTATAATTTGCATGTTATGTACCTGGTAGTATGGAGTAATGAGCTAGTAAATATATCCTTGCCTATAATTAGTTGCTGATTAAATGTTCAAAGATACACAGTGTGAAGCATGAAAAACAAATGGAAGATACCCACTGCAAGAAATTTTCAACAAATATATACGGATTTGTTCACTTAATTTCTTACTTTCGACACAAGTAATTATGGTAATTATAATTACAAACACAATGTACTGTCATTTAAAGACTTTATATGTGATCCATGTATATATGTTAATATAATATAATATAAACAATAATGTGTTTATTATTGAATATGGGATATATAATACCGTATACCGCTGACTATAAGCCCTGGGCTTATATTCTTTTGTAAGTGATTTTTGATGGGCTTAGGGGGGGGGGGGGTATATGCACGGGGGCCTTATACATGGACGATCAATTGTGTTAGTAATAAACAATTCAGTCATAAACAGGAAAATAAACATGTATTAATAACACACTTCCATTAACATAGTAAGCTATAAAGACAATGACAGTGTTTCAAATGTCGTTCTCTGCTATATTAAAAGACAATGTCAATGTTAAATAACATAATGAGATACTGGGCTTATATTCAGGGGGCATATATTCAGGGGACTTATATTCAGGGGGGCTTATATTTGGGGGGGGCTTATATTTGGAATGAGGTGAGCATTATATTCAGAGGTTTACAGTATACAGTTCAAAAAAGCTTGTATTTTCTTGTCACAGACACACATTTCTGGGTGCATATAGAACAGCTTATACGTCAGGTTCTCATGTCGATCCAATGGTAATTTGATATCGCTGCCATCACCATAATATAGTGTACCACAGAATGGCCTTGTCTCATACTTTGACATCATGCATGCAGAAATGCCTTGGTCATTCATGTGGAGATATTACTATCACGATAGAATTAGTTACGCCAAGTAACACGTCGTACACGTCAGGTAGCAGCTGAAATATTTTAATATTTGCCATAATAAGCCCATAACCTGTTGGCAAAACAACCAAAACATCTTCACCATTTTACATTATGGCCGAGGTACATTTGAATGTCTCGTCTTTTAACGAATATTCAAGCCCTCTTTTCGCTAGAACTTTCATAGCTCTTTCAGTATTTGCCATTGAATATAATTTAATAGTAGTACGATTTAAAGCACCTTTAAACGTATAAAAACCCATTTTGTATACTATATTCTGATGAGAATCTTTGTTTAAAACAATATCGATTGTGAGCGTGTGCCCGCGCGAATTTAGTAAGCGGAATAAACAAAAGCAATAAAAGCGCATGCGCCATTTATCTCATTTTGGATAAAAAAATTCGATTTCCCCAGAGTCATGCCACAACCTAACCCGCGAACAGGCATACTCTGGGAACGAGATTGAGTGACAAGTCTATAAGTTGAAATCTGATCCAATTTGCTTGAATTGTAACTCGACACTAGATTGTAGAGTAGAAAGTCACATCACGATAAATATTAATTTTTAATTGCGGTTCTTTTCACGAATAATCACGATTTCTTTGAAGATTCAATGGTTATTGTTTATATTCATAGAGCGATCTAATTAATTGTCACAATATATACTCACTCCCCCGACCCTAGTAAACAATACGCCATTATTACGCAAAATCCGCGGGTCACGTGACCAGCCCATACCAGGATATTTCGCTTCCCAAGAGCAAATACCCTGGGTACGAGGTTGGTTCATGTTCAGTCCGATCAAAAACACATAAAAATGAATCTGTTTTGATTTAATCAACGTTTTTCTACTAAAAAAAAACAACAAAAAGGTATGTTATTTTTATATTTTTGTATTTTTGCTTGTCGTTTCACGATAATATGCTTGAAAAAAGTGTTTTTAAAAACAAATTTTTACTTTGTTTACAATATATATATCAGTGAAAAATGAATGACACAAATGGGCAGAGGATATATTCGTGGGCTATATTCGTGGGCTATATATATAGGGCTTAAGCCTTAAATTCAACTAAATTCATTTATATTGGATAGCTCTCTGTAGACGTCTGCAGTAATACCCATCCCTTATTTCTCCCCGTCTTTGCATAGCTAAGAGGCAATTGATAAAACTAGAATAGTGAAACGAATAGTACGAATAGTGCGAATAGTCGACGAATAGTGCGAATAGTCCGCGAATAGTCGACGAATAGTACGAATAGTCCGCGACTAGTCGACGAATAGTGCGAATAGTCCGCGAATAGTCGACGAATAGTCGACGAATAGTGCAATAGAGAATTTGCAAGGCTTTCCACCGTGCTGTAGAAC
>CACRXK020010015.1:0-18275 GCA_902702795.2 Paramuricea clavata
CCCCCCCCCCCCTCTGGGGGTTAACATTGATAGATGCATTAGACTGATGTCATTTAAAAATTGTTGGATTTGTAGGTTATAACCGAACTCGCAATATAGCTGAGCCTAAATTAACTAGCTGTTATGCTTCACCACTGCAAGAATCTGGACTTATACAGGGTGTATAAACAGATATGAATTTGCTCTCAATTTCGCAAAACAGCTATTAGTATCCAGTTTTTTATGTATATAGCTTCTTTGGGTACTTATAATGTAGAATAATGACAAAAAATTCTCAAACTCAAATTGTGTGAACCAGGGGGTGTGTCTTTTCCAACAAATTAAAAAATGGCTTGCGCACGAAATTTAAAAGCTTTAATCATATTTTGAGATTTGTTGGGTTTTTAATTAAAAATTTCAGACAATTTGCTTTAGTTTAAGCCCTTTAACTATTCATTTTTCCCAAAAAATCAGCCTTTCTCATGCTTAATTAATGCCTTTACCTAATTTGCATATTGCTGACATATGCAAATTAGGCAAAGGCATTAATTAAGCATGCAAATAGCTGATTTTTAGGAAAAAAATTAAGTTTGGGTGAACAGTTAAAGGGCTTAAACTAAAGCAAATTGTCTGAAATTTTTTACATTAAAAACCCAACGAATTTTCCATCTATTAACTCAAAATATGATTAAAGCCAGGGACGCCGGAACGATAAAAAGGCAAAGGGGGGCAGACGCACACCAAAGGGAACCCCCTCGTCGCCAAAACAATTTCGGACAGTGTACCATTTTAGGGGTCAAAAATTTTTTCCGGACATACCAAAATTTTTCGTTACGTAAAAAAATTTTCCGGATATCACCAATTTTCTCCATTTATCCAATTTTTTTTTCGAAAATCCAAAAATTTTCTAAAATTTTTCTAAATTAACCTCATTCTTTTCCAAAGTCACACTTATTTTTGTTAATTAACTTTCTCTGGGCCTTTAAATTACTAAATCTCATGATTTTGCCCGAAAAAGCGTCACTGAAATGTGATTTATCAGGTAGTATTTTACAACTAAAAGGGCACTTCTGCCCCCTTGCCCCCCCCTAGCAAAAGGCTAGCTGCCCCCCCCCTGCCTCCAAAGTTACGGCGTCCCTGATTAAAACTTTTAAATTTCGTGCGCAAGCCATTTTTAGTTTGTTGGAAAAGACATTCCCTCCTGGTTCACAAAATTTGAGTTCGAGAAATTTTTTTCATTATTGTACATTATAAGTACCCAAAAAAGCTATGTATATCAAAAACTGGATACTAGTAGTTGTTTTGCGAAATTGAGAGCAATTTCAAATCTGTTCAGTGTTTTTTGATACACCCTGTATAGGGGGTAGAATGTGGCAATATGTCAAGTGCAATTGTTTCAAATATTTACCTTAAGTGAACAAATTCTTGTACAAATCTTCTTCAGTGCAAAGGTGAGGATACTTCTCGTTTATCTGCAATGAAGAATAAACAGGCAGTGAGTACATACAAAAACAGAGAATGATGTCTTCATGCTAAACAAACATCTAGCCTGTTCTCCCAGTGACAGCGAAAAATGCTATAAAGGGAATAGCGATGGAAATCGATTTTGCTATCTTTGCATAGATCTACTTTTTGGTAGAAAATTTATGCTCCTGATAATTTGTGGAGCTCGATTGTTTACTCTGCGAATACTAAACAATTTCATATGTGATAACATTTAGAACTTTTATATAGGGTTGACCTCTTAATTTCCTTTCAAGTTGTAATTTATGTTGTGTTATGTTATGTTATGTTATGTTTATGTTAAGTCCAAGGATCCACTCTAAGTAACGGTCTAACGAAATCTCAGCTCCAGCAAACGTTAGCCTTTTGAATCAATAATCCTAAGCATGAGATCCGGAAAACATGTGCAGAAAACCTTGAATTTGAAATCCGGATTCCAAAGAATTGAAAATTTCTAGAAGCCAGAATCTTTGAGTTGGTATCCCAAATCTGACAAGTTTGGATTTCTTTTCTGGACGGTTTAGGAAAGAAGTTTTACCTCATGCAAGATTGCTTCGGTGTTCTTCCATTCTCTCTGGATATCCATTTTAGGAACTTTGAACGGAACATTCCACACTTGCTCTCCCAATGTCATGAAAAAAGTCTTCCAGGTTTCTACGTGCTTCTCCAAATCTTTGAATATCATCTCGGAATCATTCACAATAGCGTCATTTACAGGTGCCTTGACGGACGATTTTGATTCTTTGATCTTTGGCTTCTCACTTTTCTAATAGCAGTACAAAATAAGGCAGTTTAATTAAAAGTCAGACTTCATTCTATATATTTTAAAAGCTTAAGTTTCTCGGTCTCTTGTTTGCTCTCTGGCATTGGATCCTACAATTTCATCTATATAACCCTTTTCAATTTCATCTATATGAACCCTTTTCATCTATATAACTAAAGCCAGACAAATACTTCCTACAGGAAATATGCTGTGTTTTGAGAACTTTAATATAAGACATTTCGAAGAGTAGAATGATAAATTGTTTGCAAAATTTTCCAATTTCTGCTTTTAGAGGTAACTTTTTGAACGTATTTCACCTCATACTTGCGGAGACATGATCAATACCGATGATAAATATTTTATAATACTTTTGTATACTATAGATCGATTTGAAATATGGTTGTGATGCTTTTTTTCTCCCGCAATTAATTTCGACCAAGGCAATCACTGTCATCACTGCCGCCTTACAGAATACTTCAAAACTAACAGTTTTGCAAAGTATAAATATAATATCATGTGTTCTCTTTGAGGTGACATGACATGAAAATTTGTATTGGTGGAATCTTATTGCCTACATGACTTATATCGGATGTCATTTACAATTTTTTAATATTCTATTTTGTTCTAAGATTTTAACATTTTGAGATTTGAAATGATGACGTCATTTTGTTTGCAAATTTATAAGGAAGGTATAGGAGAGGTTTGAAAGAATAACATAATTACAAGCATCCAATAAACTACGCTGCTGAAGTAACCTTAAATGACAATAATAGACGACAACTTTCATTTGCTGCTACTCATTGGAACGAAAAATCGCTTTACGAATTTGTTTTACTAGGTTTTTTGTAGCAAATCACATTCAGCTCCATTAAGTTTCTTTTGTTTTGCAAACAAAATGACGTCATCAGTTCTAATAATAAAATGTAAATATTTTCATAACGGAGCTTGAGCTATCAAAGTATAATTAAAATGGTTTTCTTCGTTGCTTTAGCAGGTAATCACATCCAGTAAATAATATTTTCCGTGTCATGTCATCTTTAAAACTACGGATGTTCATACTAGCCTGACTAGCCTCGTTTTGGTGCATTTTGCAGGATTGTTTTCATTCTAAAACTTTCACACTTTGCCTTAAGGGGGTCTTCCACCCTAAAAACATTTTTTTCAATTTAAAGGTTTTATCATCATATTTGGTCATATTTGAGTCAAATATGATGCAATATCCTCAGCTGACGCAGGATCAGTAACTTTTACATTCGTCGTTGCCATAGTAACTAAGATAGGCCTCGCTATAGGGTAAAGTATAGGGTTTGCTCCAAAAATGATGTGAGCCAAACTAATTTACAGAGGATTTTAGAAACAGCTTTAATGGACACTTAATACATCGATCTATGTCATGAACCTAACAAAATATACAAGTAATATAATAAGGCCTTCATATTTTACTTTTTTAAAATTATATGAAGAAAGGAGTTCTTATAAGGCTACTCTTGCAATGTATATTGCTGATATATGAAGTTTTTTAGGTCCATGACATGGCTATGTAACAAGCAAATAAACTCTGAAAATTTCGAACGAATTGATTCAGTATGAACAGTAGGAGAGTTTTTAGTATTTCGCAAAATGCTCATGTGAGAAAAGCGATTTTAAAGTTTTTGCATATATTAGAATAACTTAGATAGAACAATATAATTGAAAATGGAACAATAGACTAAACCAATCGCATATCTTTATCGCTCCGGGTAAAATCGTGGTTTTACCCTACGAAGGTGTAGAATTTGCTGGATTTCTCTGGTTTACGGTACGTTTTCGTTCTTAAAATTACACGGATTTTGTAAAGAACGCTATAAAGACTACATTTTTACGTTTTTCTAAAAAATAACGAATATTGGAAAATTTGGGTGGAAGACTACCTTAAATAACTATCTCTGTTGAAAGATTGTATATCAGCCAGGTAATGCATAAAATATAAAATAATGCAAAATTGTGGTTGCTAATTTTCGAATCGGTCAATAGTGTTAATTATATTTTATGAACGTGCATGAAATTCATGGTAATAATATACCTGTAAAGGTAAATGTCATACCTTTTCGGAATCCTGGAATATGACCTTGTTCAGCCTCGCATTCGAGAAAAGTAACCGTTCAGGTTGCTTCATGACTTGTTTTCGGAATGTTTTCAGGTTGTCACCGTACCCCTGAAAAGACAAAACAAAGCCAACTCTTGTAATTGATCAGGAATCGTCATGAGCAGAAAAGAAATAAAAAAAGTGATTTTACTTACGTTATACGCCTTAATGCACCACTTCTCGCAATTAACTATACCTACTACAGTTTTTTGTTATTAGCTATCTCACTGCTACTTTGACGGTCACGACGAACTTTAGACAAATGGTTTGAAGGAAAATTTTTAAGAAGCCAATTTGTGAAGGAAATAAGAAATCAAATAAAAAAAAAATTCGCAAGTTAAGACAGCGGTTAGTATAGAAATTGTTTTCGGGAACTTGTCGACAAATTATAACCCTGGTTAATATAGGACAAAATTCAATGTCCATGCATTGTATACAGATGTAATAATTTTCTTAAAAGATTTTTTCTATCGCCTACCTCTTTGATATAGTCGTCAATGCCATCAAGGTAACTCCACTGTTTGGCCCAGTGAGGAAGAGGTGCCATGCCATTTATTTTCATAGCCATCCATTCACCAGCAATTTCTTTGGAATAATCTTCCCAGTTTTCTTGACCAGCGAGGCCAACCACTTCTAAGTACAGCGTTTGTTTATCTGAAATAAAATGTATATAGTATTCTAGACTACTTCAAATGCATCCTAATTTGCTTTCAACGTTAGACTACAGTCAGATATAGAGTGAAAGTGAAAGTGAAAGGAGGAGAAAAATTTGATGTAGAAACGTCTACAACAATCTTGTCGAATTTTGTGCGCTATACAAAGCAATTGCATTGAATGCTGATTTAGATTTTGTCATATCTAGTGCAGTGATAAGTCAGCATTATTTTGTATGACAAAATTAACAATGACAAACGTGTTTTTTAAAGACAGAACTTACATCTTAGAACATCTTAGATAGTTTGTTTTAATGTCTACTTCCTTCATGTTTCATATATACTTGCTAAACTTGATCATCATACAGTTAAAAATTTAATAAGATTATTTAGTTTAGCTGCGCTACGTAGTCTTTATATAATCTATTATATACAAGGTGTATAACAAGGAGTCGTTTATTTTTTTTACATATACGAAACAAAGAATATCAAACGGGATATAGCCTTAAATGTCAGGCTACAAACGTTACCTCTCTTATATCATAAGATCTTATATCATATCTTATAATTATGTCATCATTCCGTGTCTCATATGTAATATATGAACAACGAGAGCGAGTGTTTCACCGGGATATCCAAACACGAGAAACATTGTTTTCGAGTGTTTGGATATCCCGGTGAAACACGAGCTTGAGTTGTTTATATGGCTTCTCAAATGAATCGAGACGTAACAGAATGTTTTCGTTTGCTGATTTCAATAGAATTCTTAACCAAGCATAACGTACTTAGGAATTCTATTGAAGTAATTTTGCACGCGTAATTAAGATATTTGATGAAAACACTAGTGACTTTCATCAAGTTTCACCGGGTTATCCAAATGGCATCTTGTGATCAAATAGGTGATTATCATTGGCTGAATTGCTCATGAATTATTAATGAATTTGAGAAATATAGATCGTCGATCGCGATCGAAGTAAGACACTGTATTTGGGTAATTTCTTTTTACAAGCAAATTTTCCTTACCTGTTTCATTTTCCTTGTGTACAGCATGCGCCGGACAGATTAGACAGTCACTGTTTGCCATCCATCTCACTTCCATTTCAAGACTCAGAGGAAATTTCTTAGTAGTACTTTTTAGTTATGTCAATGGCGGCTTGCATGGCCTCGACTTGACGAGAAAATGTGTCTGGATCAGCATTAAAAGCAAACTCCATGTCCAGAACGGGCATAACGTCAATAAAACTCTGGTAATGAATGGCTTTGTTCATGGGCTCAAATCGAGTTGTTGCATTGAATGTCTGCACCATTTCGAATCCCGCCTTCAGAAAAGAGGGTATTAGGAATTCGTTTTTATTGAGATATGGGGCACTGCTTCTTCCAAATCCGGTGGTGATTGCATCCTGCACTTCCTTTATATCATACTCTACTTGGTTCGGGGTAGGTTCATCCGGGACGTCCACAGGATTTATCTTCCTAATCCACAGCTTGTCGTGTTTTGGTTCCCAAGATACTTGTTCTGAAGAAAATCTTTCATTTAAATAGATTGTATATTGCGCGCTAAATGCGACGAGTGTCGAAGTCATTAAAAGCAGTCTTCGACAAAGCAATGCTAGCTTCAAAGTTACAACGCAACCGATATTCTGATACTATAAAACACTGATACAGGGGGTGGCGCTAATGAAGGGCTAGAAGGGCTATAGTCCCCTGTTGGGGGAGTCTAGCTTCTTGGTGGAGCATATCCCCGAACCCTCTAGCCTTTTTGTGAAAAAATACATAATTTATTGCTTGTAAAAACTTAGCGCCTTTGTTGGGGACGTTTGTCTTTGTCGGGGAATTTCTAGCGCCCCCGCCCTTGCACTGATAGCGCCATGGTCGTAATTATCCTTCGTCACGAATGTTACATAATGTAGAAGACAGAAATTCCACACTCTATAAACCATACTACATTTGGCGTTGATTTCCGGCTATACGCTCCTGTCACCCACGCAGTTTTGTCGTCTAAATGTTTAATCAAAAACACTAGAACAAAGGAAAAGAAGAAAGTGGAGAAATGCACGCAAGAAATTTTAGGATGGAATGTGTCCTTGCGATGTTTTTCTCTTTGAACTATCTAACATCATTGTTTTTGCGTTAGTTGTTCTTAAAACTAGACCCCAGTTGTTGTAGAAAACTCACCTGGACATCTGAAGTAGAACAAGGCGATCAACTGCGGCCAGCTCAAATTGTTAAAAGGAAACCAAAAGATTTCGAGAGACCAGTTATCTTCATAAAGCTTTTTCAGTGCGGTGGGATTGTAAAACAGGTCTTCAACAGTATAACTGAAATCGTTCTCTACTTTCACAATGACCATTGGTTTAACCTCCATAGTAATGCTAGTCATCACACCAAATAAACCCATATTGCACTGAAAGAAATTTATATCATTACTGTGGAAGTGGATTCAAATTATTCGTAAATAATCCTTTATCACAGCCTGCCAGCATGACTTCTCAGGAATTCGAGGGATCTTTCCACAGTTACTACAAGCATTGCGACAAATATTCTTCAAAGTTCTACCATATGAATAGCGGATTTGATTCGAAAAAGAAGGTTTGGTTCAGGACATGCAGACCTAATTTATTTTGGGGCGATAGTACTTGGGTATTTGGGAAAAAACATGAAATTTATGATTCCTTAATTATTACCTTTAAGGCATTATCATTGTCTTGATCATCTGATGGAAATGTGTAAACGGCTTCTTCTCCATTCGCTCCCACAATACTCATTCCTTTCACGTAATCTGACACAGCCAACTGATCTTTTCCTACGCCCTGAAATCAACGAAAAGTTCAAGCACTTACTCAGCAAGATTGCTCTCAGTGAACGTTTCTTAACACATTTTGTTAATATTTTGGGTCAGAGGAAATGTTTAAAGTGCACTTGTTCACTTCTAGAGAGATGTTGCTACCGTTTTTTTCTAATAGAACATTTGTAAGTTAATTATCAACTTTAAAAAAATGATATTTGCTGTGTTGGTGTAGTGTACTCAGGTGAATAAGATGCTTGTGATGATACTCTGAGTGTGCATCTACACCGGGCAGGCTTGAAAAATATGCCTGCCCACGGTGGGAATCGAACCTACGACCTTTGGAATACTAGCCCAATGCTCTGCCAACTGAGCTACGCGGTCAGGTCGGTTCGAGAATGTGATATTTCGGAATTGAGCCTAGTTCCTTCGATATCAGTGTAATCTAATAATCATGATATTTGCTGTGTCGAATACGACCATTGAGCTAGTATTCCAAAGGTCGTAGGTTCGATTCCCAGGTGTGGATGCACACTCAGATTATCATCACAAGCATCTTATTCACCTGAGTACACTACACCAACACAGCAAATATCATGATCATTAGACTACACTGATATCGAAGAAACTAGGCTCAGTTCCGAAATATCGCATACTCGAACCGACCTGACCGCGTAGCTCAGTTGGCAGAGCATTGGGCTAGTATTCCAAAGGTCGTAGGTTCGATTCCCACCGTGGCCAGGCATATTTTTCAAGCCTGTTCGGTGTGAATGTACACTCAGAGTATCATCACAAGCATCTTATTCACCTGAGTACACTACACCAACACAGCAAATGTCATTATTATTAGATTACACTGATATCGAAGGAACTAGGCTCAGTTCCGAAATATCGCATACTCGAACCGACCTGACCGCGTAGCTCAGTTGGCAGAGCATTGGGCTAGTATTCCAAAAGTCGTAGGTTCGATTCCCACCGTGGCCAGGCATATTTTGCAAGCCTGCTCGGTGTTGATGCACACTCAGAGTATCATCACAAGCATTTAAAAAAATTAAATAAAATAACTTAAATTTTATTTTCTCGAAGAAAAAATTATTTTTTAAAAGCATTAACTTACATGACAACCGGCCGCAATTAGTCCACCATAAGTCGCTTTGTCTAGGATTGCATCTGTTTTAAAACACACGTTGTTGTCAGTGAAGAATTTGCTAAGTTCGCCAGTTGTCACACCTGGTGCAATGGTCACTGTCAAGGAATTAGCCGCCTACATAGAAAGATAGGAAAAAGAAAATGTATAAAAAACAAACAAGAAACCGAGTTATATCGAGTGAGCAGGCAATTGTGCAAAAACAGCGATGTTATATATATGGTCATAAGATGAGACAAACTTAAAATAATGACGAAATCTTATTGTTTAATTCGATGTAGCGGCTAAACTGTCCTTCAAAAAGCAACGCAAAACCTTTCAGATTCTGCTGTCTTCCTTTCTGAGATACAAAGCTCTGAAGATATCTAATGCACTCGTTTTGTTCTTTAAACAACACTTGCATCTGCATTGCGTTCATTAATTGTTCTGTCATGTAAGTATGAATATGGATTTTTTTTCGAAATTAGTTGGCGTGTACTTGAGCAAGTTCGCCATCTTTGACCATTTATTTATGAGTCATACACAACTCGACCTTGTTGTCGAATAGTGAAATAGAAACCAGGAATTATTCGAAGCTGAATTTGTTCCCCCTTTTTGGAGTTGAAAAACAGGATCTGGAGTTGCAAATGTAAAATGTTGGAATTATTCAGTGATATAAGACACTTATTACGAAAGAAATATGCTGCGTTGAAAAAGTATCGGCAATCCAAAACTACCGCCCGTAAACAGAAACTCCGAACTCTGACTCTACGCAATGAGACAAAAACATCGTGACTATCTTGTGAAAATTAAAGATTCATTTCTCGATAATCCCAAGCTATTCTGGAGCTACCACAAGTCGACATGTCGCAGGGCATTTTTTAAGAATTCGTCAGTGGGGGGGCCAACTACAAAAAGGGACCATACTATACCAAGTGTGGAGAAATGATAGATGGTTGTTGGTAACAATTGTAGTAGGGGGGTCTGGGGGTATTCTCTCCCAGAAAATATTTGTATTTTTCTACCCCTATGACTGCAATTCCTGCATTTTCTGAAACAGATTTTTGGATATACAGCATTACATTATGCTGTAGATAGACTGAACCTTCAGTGAAGTACTTGCATGGTATGTTTATGTAGATACCACAACTTGGTCACCTAGGGAGTCAGCTTGATAAACTTAGAGGATCCGGCTCCCACGAAGCGCCACCATGGTTGGCACAGAGCGGGGAAATTTTGAACATTTTGTGTCTCTAAATCGTCGGAAATGGCATTTTCAAAGTCTTCCCTACCTCTTTTGTTAGGCCCTTTCATCAATTCTTTCATTATGATTTGTGAGTCTATGCTATCCGTGAGTCAGGATGGATTATTACGAGAAATATGTTGTTATCAAAATATCGATTACAGATATTTGATTATATATATATACGATTTCAAATACTTCTAGTTTCGAAATCAATTGGGGTTTTTTTGGTGGAGGGCCAAAATTATCTCCTCTTATAAAACACTGGGTTGGAGACCTGTTTCCCGCTGCTTCCTACGCCCTCTGCGGTCACTAACTTGTTTAGCCGAGCCTTCCAACAACTCAAATCTATAGGGTCTGGGAAATGCAATCCACTGGAAAATGTTTAAAATATAATAAGGTATTTACAACACAATGTTTAGCATTAAATAAAGTTAAAAGACAGAACATAAGATTCACAAAGCAAATTTCAGTTACTAGAATATCAAACCTCACTTCTAAATTCTATGTTTTGCTTATATTTTAGAGAAAAGGGACTTTGACTGGGGGGGGCCAAAATGGTTGAGTGGGGGGGCCACCATGGGGGCTGGGGGGGCTTTGGCCCCCCAGTTATATAGTTAAAAAATGCCCTGACATGTCGTCATCATGGAAGCAAAGTGTCGGAAATATCGTACAAAGGCGTAACGGCGAAAACTGCAGTCCATAAAGCAGAACTGTTCAATGCGTTCTTTTCCCCTGTTTTTACCTCTCCTCGATCAAACATTGGTGAGGACACTATCGACAATTCACTTCCAATAAGAACGGAACAAAATCTATCTGACATCGCAATTGGTGTAGACGAAGTTACCAACTGTTTGCATGGTCTGGATACATCGAAAGCAAGTGGTCCCGATGGTGTACCGTCTAGGCTATTGAAAGAATGCGCCTATGTACATTGTTCAACCATTCACTGCAATGTGATCGAATGCCATTAGAATGGAAATCAACGAACATCACTCCACTGTACAAGAAGCAGCTAAAAGAACCAGCAGAAAACTATCGTCCCATTTCTCTCCTTCCTATAGTCAGCAAAGTTTTGAAACGTTACGTGTATTCCCAATTTTACGAACATGTATCCTATCTCATGAGTCATCACTCCACATCAACATGGTTTTCTACGAAATCGCTCCTGCGTTACACAATTGCTCTCAGTGCTTCATTCTATAGGACAAAAACTTGATAAGCTTACGAACAGACTGACATAGTGTTCCTCGACCTCGCGAAAGCCTTCGATTCCGTAGATCACTCCATTCTCCTTCAAAAACTCAAATGCTACGGTTTAACAGGAAAGCTGTTAAATTGGTTCGCTGATATATTACCTTAACAATTGTCGTCAGAGAGTTGCAGTGGACGGCGCTACATCACAATGGACCCCAGTTACATCCGGAGTGTCGAGGTAATATCCTGCGTCCAATGTACGTTGTTCGTTATTTTCATCAACGATGCTGCCGGCGTCATCAACAACGAAGCATTTCCAGCAATATTTGCAGACGACACTAAGCTTTACAAGAACATAACATCACTGAATGACTGCAACCAGTTGCAAGAAACTTTAACAAACCTTGATACTTGGAATCAGGATAACAACATTAAATTCAACGAGTCAAAGTGTAAAGTATTGTCGGGGACGCGCAAGTAGGCCCCAGTTTCTTTTCCCTACCACCTCGGGTCGAAAGAGCTGTTGAGAGTTGACGACGGGAAAGACCTTCGCGTAATCTTCTCCAGTAAACTACAGTGGAACTTACATATGAACCAAATGGTATCGAAAGCAAACAGGCAGCTAGTGGTGTGCTTAAGAGGACTTGCTACTCACTCACAGACATCAACATCCGACGTACATAGTTGTATCTTGCGCTGGTGAAGTCGAAGCTCAGTTATGCAACACAAGTTTGTTCGCCTACTCACAACATGCAACTCAGTGAAAGGATTGCAAGAGTACAAAGAAGAGCCACGAAATGGATTCTATAAATGCCATACAAGCAACGCCTGTTGAAGAAGTTGGAACTCTTACCACTCTCCTACGATAGAGAGATGAAAGATCTCGTATTTTTCTTCAAGGCGTTGTATGGTTACGTCGATTTTAACATTAACAATTGCGTCTCTTTTAGGCCGTAGGATGAACATCCAAAAGATGCTTAGAAAACGGATTCCGTTGCACCCCTCGTGGAACTACATAATTTTCACATGAATCAATAGATAAAAACTTACTTTATCAGAATCAGTTGTTCGAAATATTCGAACCGCCATTGTTTTGGTAGCAAATACGCATGCGCAAATCAGTCAAACTCGCACTGCGCACGCGCAGACGCGAAAAATGGATTTTCCCTGTGGGTTTTCCCCGATTTCCCCCGTAAAAACAACAAAATAAAATCACGGAATAAAGATCAAACCTTTGTAATATTAACGAATAAATGCACACACATTAAATATTGTTTAATTAAAATAATACATTGTACAGTTTGCTTGCTCATGTACTAAATCACTTCAATTCATTGGCTATTGTTTCAAAATACTGTTTTAACGTTTAAATCTACTTATTAACATCCTAATTCAATACAAATTTGTGTATCAAACAGGATGGAGAATATTTAAATATACATACAATTCACACGATCAAGGAACAAATTAACGATTTCGCTAAACTAAAGCCTTCGCCAAACGTAAGAAAGATTGTTGCGGAAGTATTCGCGAATTTCAATGTTTGCTCAAATGGTTCCCCATAGGCGTATCGGCGGCGGCGGGGGACACATGCCCCCCCCCCCCAAAAAAAAAATTATGGTCGGGCAAAGTTGATAAGAAGAACCGCGGTCTACAATGAATAATTAAATATAATAATGCCAATATTAATTGCTTTTAATATACCTTGCCATATATAAAAACACCTGTATGTGAATGATGATGGCTTATGGCAATGATTATGAAGTTAGTAAGTTATATAGTTAGCATAAATTTTAGAGCAAATTTGGATGCTCAGAATGCAGGAAATTTCATTTCCGGGCTTCAAATTTCAAACATTTTCTGGGGGAGTATGCCCCCAGACCCCCCTAGGGATTCATGCGTGGTATGTCGGCCACATGGCTATCCCCCACTAATATATTATCTCACAGAAAGGTCCCTTTTTAGAAAATGCTCTTTCCCCCGGAAAAATCCTTACAAAAGGCCCTGATAAAATCTCGAACAAAGTTGTTTATGTGTACTGTGTAAGCAAAGCGGTCGGGAAAACTAATACTGTGCCCCCCCCCCCCCAACAAGATTAGGCCCGTACGCCCATGTGGTTCCCTGTCTCCAACCATGCATCTGTTCCAACCGACGAAGCCGGACCAGTGAAGGACCTTTAACTGTGAAAGAAACATGTCCCAAGCACCAACTCGAAATTCATCATAAAAAAAGATAAAATGGGAGGAAATATAAAATCATAACTATCTATAATTAAAAGACATGTTTTCATCCTTAAGCCGATATTTTCATCAGTCGGCAATAAAATCCCACTTATGGGATCCTGGCCTAGGGCCTTCCGGCCTACGCTCAAAACGAGATTGCATGTATTCTGCAATAAGCTGTCCTGACTTTTGTCTGGTAAAGTTCTACTTCTCGTATTTGAACTATTACATATATTATATTGTGACATAGGTTGGTATTTAGCCACTATCTAGAATAAAGAGAAACGATTCAACCTGGTTTTTCGTTCCCACACTAATTGACTTGTTCTTATAAATTGCTGCTGTGGCGCCGCATGCAGCTCCTCCGCTAGGGTGCGTTTCAGCTTCTCAACCATGACCACACTGTTAACCCTGTCCATGAGAGACCAAACTCGCTGATTTAAGGGGGTGACATAACTGTTTGGAGTGCACCTTTCCATACGCGGCATTGATATGATGTACGATTTGTATGTAAGTAAAAGAACGTCATTCGTGCATGGCATGGTGTTCAATCAGATAGATAGGTAGAGATAGAAGTAAACGAAAGGGAAGTCAATATCAGATGGATGCCGGCAATTACTGATGGAAGTTTGGAGAACGTTACTGTTGTTGTAAGTCTGGATATTCACCAAGACGTTGTGCCTGTCAAAAAGCCGAGAATAGAAGTTTACTGGTCTTTGTTCCGGTTGCGATTGCACAAATTCTCCCGACCGGAATACAGACGAGAACGATTTCTCAGTTGATGATGGCCTATTATTCGAACTTGATGGCTATGACACTATATTTGATGGCATATTTGAAGAACAAAGATGCATGGTAATGCACTTAGGTATTATCTGCGCAGTGCAGCAGATCAGTATTTGGTCATGGTTGAGAAGCTGAAACGTAACCTGGCGGAGGAGCTGAAATGCATCCTGGCGCCGCAGCAGCAAATCTATAAGAAAAAGTCAACAAGTGTGGGCACGAAAAACCAGGTTGAATCGTTCCTCGTTATTCTAGATAGTGGCTAAATACCAACCTATGTCACAATATAATATATGTAATAGTTAAAATACGAGAAGTAGAACTTTACCAGACAAAAGCCAGAACAGCTTATTGTAGAATACATGCAATCTCGTTTTGAGCGTAGGCCGGTAGACCCTAGGCCATGATCCAATAAGTGGGAGTTTATTGCACTGATGAAAATCTGGGCTCAAGGATGAAAAACATGTCTTTCAATTATAGATAATTATGATGAAATTATGGATTTTATATTTCCTCCTAATTTATCTTTTTTTATGATGAATTTCGAGTTGATGCCTGGGACATTTTTCTTCCATAGTTAAAGGTCCTTCACTGGTGCATTCCGGCTTCGTCGGTTGGAAAAGATGGTTGGAAAAGATGGTGGAAACGAATAGAAAAGTTGGTCCAAATCCAAGATTGGTATTCATAGAATATACTTAAGCGATGGATGGAACAAGCGCCAAACATATCTCGCTTAGCCTGATAATACACAGGGGAGTCAGAAGGGGAGGGGGGCGTCCCCCCCCCCCCCAAACTGGGAAACATTGCTGCTTCTCCAATCTTTTCCTAAAATCCAAATTGACCAAAATTTACTCAAATGTACTCCAGGCTATCATTTAGTGCTTGGAATATAAATGGCCTGAAACATAACACTATCGGTAACAAGCTTACCAATGGTGATTTTATACAAAATATAAAAGGTCATGACTTGATCTTCTTGACTGAAACATGGTCCAAAGAGACAAACAGCATTCCTGGTTTCAAGGCAGTATCTACCATTACGGCAACTCCCAGATCCAATCGTAGTTGCCGTTTGTCTGGTGGAATTTCAGTCTTGTTTAAAAAAGAATTGGAAACCTTTCTCTCAATTGAAAAACAAACAAAAAATTTCTTGTGGTGTCGAATAGATCGTACAATTTTAAACCAAACAAAAGATCTATTTGTTTGTGGGGTCTACATTCCGCCAGAAATGTCTCCATACTTTGATGATGAAATATTTGAAGAACTGGAAAATGACATTTTGAATTTCTCCAAAAAAGGAAACATAATGCTGTTAGGGGACTTTAATGCCCGTACCAGCAATCTGAAAGATTTTGTATCAAAAGAAGGCAACACCTTCATAAATGACATCTCTGAAACATCTTTTGAACCAAAAATCAGAGAAAGTTTTGATAACTCTACTAACCAGCATGGTAAAAGTCTTATTGAAATTTGCAAAAATTGCAACATGAGAATTCTGAATGGAAGAACTCTTGGTGACTCGTTTGGTAAACCCACTTCCCATCACAAAAATGGAACTAGTGTAGTTGACTATATAATCTGTGACCAAGAGCTTACACAAACCATCGAAAACTTTATTGTCAAACCACCAACCTACTTATCTGACCACAGTCAAATTGTGACGTGGATCAGAACAAAGCAACATATTAACTCAACTAGCAACATAACTCCGACTCCCATATCTACTACTCATAAACTCCCTTATTAATTTACATGGGAAAATAATTCGCCGATCTCATTCACTGAAGCTTTAAAATCAGTCGAAATCCAACAAAAACTGGAAAGTTTAATCAACTATGACACTCCCCTCACAAAGGAAGGAGTTAACACATTCGCTTCCAGAATGGAAGATATTATTTTGCATGCCGAAAAGAGTTCCCTCCAAATAAAAAAGACCAAATTCAGAAACAAAATATCTAATGTCTGTAATAAGAAATGGTTTGATAAAGAATGCCGTTTAAAAAGACATTCAGTTAGGAAACTTGCCAACCAAAAACACCGTGATCCCCTGAATAACGATATAAGAAACGAATACCATTTTGCCCTCAAAATTTACAAAAACACGTTAAAACGTAAAAAAGAACTTTTTCATGAAAAAAAACTAGAAGAACTAGAAAGAGTGTCTGAAAATGACCCAAACTCCTTCTGGAAAGTACTTAAGAACATGAGTGATGAACTCGAAGACTTTTCCTTTAATAAGCCGGATGTTACAGCCAGCAGTTGGCTAAATCATTTTGAATCTCTGCACACAAAGCACTTAATAGGCCCTGAACAGATTAATATCTTACAAACGCTTAAAACTCTTGAAATGGAACCCACAAATAATTTACTCGATGAACCTATTTCAGAATACGAAATTATCAACGCTGCGAGGAAATTAAAAAACAACAAATCCGCGTACTCTGATAAAATAAGAAACGAAATGCTCAAATACAGTACAAACATACTGTTACAAGGATACAAAAAACTTTTTAACCTCATACTAGAAACTGGTAGCTTCCCAGATCAATGGTGTGAAGGTCTGATTACGCCAATCTTTAAGTCTGGTGATAAAACTAACCCCAACAACTACAGAGGAATTTGTGTGACAAGCTGTTTCAGCAAATTCTTCTGTATTATCCTTAATGACCGCCTAAGCAATTTTAGTTACCAACAAAGCTTAATACATCCATCGCAAATTGGATTTCAGTCTGGTCACCGAACTGCAGACCATATTTTTACTTTGAAAACACTAATTGACAAACAAGTAGAACAAAACAAAGGTAAAATTTATGCATGTTTCGTGGATTTAAAAAAAGCCTTTGACTCTATTTGGCACGAAGGTCTTTTTTTGAAATTACTTGAAAATAAAATTGATGGTCAGTTTTACAGTCTTATTAAGAGTATTTATTCTAACTCGAAATGTGCAATCAAACAAAACAACATCAGAACCGATTTTTTCACTTATTCTAAAGGTGTACGTCAAGGATGTATACTAAGCCCCCTTCTTTTCAATATTTATATAAATGAAATAACGACCCTATTTAAAAACACCAATTCGGACCCATTTATACTGCCAAACGGAACAGAACTGAGCTGTCTTCTTTACGCAGATGATCTAATTATACTATCTAAATCAAAATTCGGCCTCCAGAAGTGTCTGGATAAACTCCATAGCTGGAGTAAGAAGTGGCTAATGGAGGTAAACCTAAAGAAAACCCAAATTATGATTTTTGAAAAAAGGAAAACAAAAAAAGCGAAGCCAATTTTCACACTAGGAAATGAAAAGATATCTGTTGTACAGGAATACTGTTACCTAGGCATAAAGCTTGATAGTGATAGTTTGTTTGAAAGAGAAAAGAACAGGCTTTGAAGTAAGCCTAAAAGCGTTTAACTAGAAATAGTATTTCGAAAGTTATGAAGCACAAAAGATGAATTGCGTTTATTTTGATACACCCTGTATATACAAGCATATCTAATTAAAAATTCTAACTTAGTTCTATTGTAAGAGAAGTAATCAACATACAGGGTGTATAAAAAAAGGAGACTTTAGAAATCAAGCATATTGTTAAAATTTGAATGCCTTTTCAATTGCATATATGCCGAACCGTAGTGCGTGAAATATTGATGGGGTGCATATATTAGAAAACGAGACCTTTAGAAATTGAAATAACGTTTAAACAAAAGATCGTCTGCACCTGGGAACAATCTGCCATGCATACTGTACGTAGATCGCATGTTACGCACTCGTGGGCGATCGTGACTAAAACACCACACGAGTACATACGAGTAACATACGAGTAACACACAAGTACATACGAGTACATACGAGTAACATACGACTACATACGAGTAACATACGAGTATATACGAGTAAC
>CACRXK020010016.1:1036-18270 GCA_902702795.2 Paramuricea clavata
AAATAACTACAAGGCTAGCCACTTATGTGATATACTCTCCGACATCGAGTCCAATATCTCGCCTCAGAATCGTCGCAGAGCAATAAATTTCACATCGTCTAATAGCACGAACGTTCCTCTTTCGAAAGAACTTGGTTTCTTCACCATTGCGGCAATTCCCGCGACACACGACGAACTTTGTTTGTCAAAAGTCCAAATTTCCATTTTCGACAGACTTAGCGCGTCCCCAGAGGAGGAATGAGGGTCTTCCCACAATGCATTGCGTCTAATTATTATTCACAATTACAATTTTCAACGAACATTTGGCGAAAAGTTGTTGAAATACATTGCGATTTTGGCTCCGTTTATCTCGTTTTTTCGAAGGTATGTTTTTATATTTGTATTATTTAGGACCTAATTATACTGTTTTTGACTTGTTTGGTACAGGAATTGCTTTTTAGTTATGTTAATTATGTATTGTAATTATGCTTGATTCGGGTCAGTGGACACGCCAATAAAATGACCTTGATATAATGCAGAAGCAAACTCACTTTTTTTTGAGGAAAATAAAAACAAAACACGTCATCGAATTCGGGAAGATTTTTTCTTTCTACTGTTACTTTAAAACATGAGTTTGCTCCAGTAAACCGACAAGTAATCGCGGTTTGAAAATGGGGTACTTTCGCTATATTCTATCGCCGATGGCGGGAATAAACCGCCTGATAATCATCATGGCGCGAAGGAAATTATTGTACTAATCACTATTTTTCATGATAATTTTGAAACATACGCATTTTTGTTCGTACATATTTTAAGTTTAATGCAATTTTTAAGGTTAGATATGCTTATGTTTACCTGCCCTGACTATATTTTTTACATTTTATTATATAATTCGGCTATTTTGGAGTAAAACTGGAAATGATACTGCTATATATTTTAAACGGGTATATACTTCTGAAGGTGATACCCCAGGGAAACCTAATAATAAAAGACGCAGAATTTCTCGTTTGAAAAATTCAACATCAAGGTTTTTACAAATATAAAATACAGACATACAGTATGACCAGTTTGACCACACTAAAACATTGTATATTTTTAATGGGACAATAAAAGTTATCATATTAACAGTATTAAAACATTGTATTTTATATTAATGCTTTTTTTGCCTTGGGAGAATTTCTGTCTATAGGCATACGAGGCTGGGGGTTGCAACCCCTCCAGTCAGTGTTTAGTTGGGCAGAATTCTGCTTTAAAAAATTATTGGGCAATTGTTTTAAGATTGACTTTAAACAGTATATAGACAGGAGATGTATTCCTTCTATTTTATACCTCTTGTTCATCTTTAAATAAACTCATGACAATGTTGGGCAATTTCTATCCACCTGTATGCCAATATTATTTTTCAATGCTGGGAGTGGCATTCCAGAAAACCTATAGTACACACATTTCCTGGAGAAGCATGCCCACAATCCTGGTAAACATCCATGAGTTTCTTTGTTGCCATCTAATTGTGCTGGCACTGAGATTGCCCCTCTCACTTTTGCTGTTTGCTTTGTAGTTTCCTATCAGAAAGATTAAACCGACTCCAAAGAAATCCCCAGTACAACTTCATAAATGGACATTTGAGGAAGATAAAGCATTCATTGAATTCATATCTGTTGCAGAAAATCATGCAAATGATTACGATTGAAGAGGTTTACCAATTATGTAATACCTCTAGTTGTTTTAATACATCATTAAGCTAGAGCAAAAGCATCACCTTTCATATACTTTATCATATAGCATCCATGTTTCTGGTGAAATGAATGTGTGCAACATTTTAAAATTGTGTGCATAAGATTTTATTTTTAAAAACATTTTAATTATCTTTAAGTACAGTAATATTATGTTAATATTTTTTTCGATTTTAAAATAAATAAATTTTATCAACATCAATTATGTAGTGTGTGATCTTTTTATTAATTTGTGATGAGCAAGGGAAGACTATACACTGAAAATCATGAAAACCATACATACCATAAACCTCTGAATATAAGCCACCCCACATGTATAACCCCCCCCCCCTTGTGTAAGCCCATCAAAAATCGCTTACGAAAGAATATAAGCCCAGTGCTTTTAGGTGGAGGTTTACGGTAGATTGTCAAAAAACTGCAGAACTGATAAGATGGTGTCCATGCATGGGATACAATACTTATGGTATAATCAAGAAGTGACGAAAACACATGCAGTACAGGAAAACTGGGGTAGGGCCAAGACTACCACTACAGGTTCCCCAGCTCTGTCCTTACAAATAAAAGAAATGTCAGTATTACACCAGACACCAATAAACAATTTTGCAGCTTCTGCTAAACATTTTCTTTCAATGTTTTTTAACCCATTGAGTATTTGAGTGTCAGCACTCTCCCCCTGATGAGTAAATAGTATAGTGTTAGACAGTAAAATAATCTGGTGTTAGGCAGAGTAAAATAATAGACAACTGGTTGATCATTTGAGCATAGATAACTGGTTGATCAGTATAAATCCTTGCAATGCATCACACATTGCGATAGTGTTGAATTTACTCCATTTCATTCTTTACAACAATGCTACCACTGGGTGCTTCTCCCATCATTCGGTGTGTATGAATGTCTGTCAGGGCAAACAGGATTTATTGGTAAATTAAAACAGTTACAATCAGTTGGCTGATGTAATTCTATTGGTGGAAGTACACTATCCGGCTCACATCTTGACTATCTGGGTCACATGGTGGGATTGCTTGGGATGTTGGTGATGTTGAAATGTCAAACTCCAAACAACATAACATTGTTATATTCTTTGTTTATACCTCCTTCCCGTAGATCATTAGGGTCGAAGAACTACATGATCTGAAATAAAAATACGTTTAATACTGCTGTATTTATACAACATAGGAGCATTTTTATATTTCTATTTTTATATAAAAGTCATCTCACCTTAAAAACACAACTAGAGTGAATTTGTACCAGTGCAGGACTACCGCAATCAGCGAACAATTTCATCAATTTTTATCCCGTTAACCACAGCTGGACAAAGGACTATTCTTCGAACTATCCGTAAAACTATAAACATGAACCTCACGACATTCAAGTTCATCACACGGTAATTCTTCCGGAATCAAGATTAAAGGCTGTTTTGACACACAGTGAACACACAGAAGCTCGTGTCCACCCAAAAACGAAGCTTTCTTTCCATGCATAGTGCAAAAATCCATCATTTTACAATTTTTTTTCGATAAATCTTTTCTGAATCTCTTGAAACCTCGAGGTGTAAACACAGCGAAAACCGACCGAACAATGACGGCGCAGAGCGAGAAATCGATAATATGTAAAAAACCGCGCCTGACCGCGTTGCATGCCGGTATAGTCCTCACTCCTCCTCTGATAGAAACCGGTGTGCTTTAATATAGCTTAAATTTATTAACCTTATCCGAGTTTTAGTACTTTAAAAAACTAGCAATAAAATATAGAAATCGCTTGAAAATTATATATCATAATCTCTAATTTCCATGTGTTTATATAACTCTGACAGCAACATATTCTCTCCTATGGCAGATCGGGATTTAAATATTAGCTTAATTGTAGATACATAACTCTTACCGCATGCTATTTCTCAGCGTTTTGACGCTTGATAATATTTATATATTACTTAACAACAAAACATATAGCTGTATACCCCGAATATATAAGTTTTAGATATATAACACTAATGCTATTTGATATAATATCAGATTTTTTACTCCTCTAGGAGCTAAATTAAAGGAATCACTTGACAATAACAGCAAAATGCCAGAGCTGTATCATAAACGTGGAGGGACGCTAAAAAATGCGTAGTCAGCAAATTTTGTTCAATTTCGCCCGAACAGGCCCGCGTGACGTCATTACATATAATTATGATTTGCCGAGTGACGTCATTGCATATAATTATGACGTATGTTAATGAGTGACGTCATTACGCATCCTCAATTGTACGAGTATTAATTATAAATGAGGTGGTGGACACCCACCACCTCAAACTCCACTACCTCAAACTCCACCACCTCACACCACCTCATCCACCACCTCAAAAATCCGGATCGATCGGTACCTATATTACTACTTAGGTTTCCAGATTTGAGCCGTATGTGTATATCTTGGACTGTGGTGTGGTAAGCACAGCGCTTTGATTATATTTTCCGATCTTTTCGTATGCGTATTCATCAATAATGTTGACGGAGGCACCCGAGTCAATGATGGTTTGAACAGGTTCGTTAGCAATATGTACCTCACAGAGTGGTGACGTATTGTGTTGATGGTTCTTTTGGACGGTGAATATGTAGTAGGCCGTATTCTGTGGCACGATATCGTTCAGTTCCGTTGCCCGGGTTCGGGCACTACTTTGAAACAAGATAAATAATTAGGATAAATTATACAAAGTTCAAATCCGCTTGTTTGCACTTCCCAAAACGTGCAGTTTTCGAGTATTTCTTCTTCGAAAATTGAAGAAATCGACATCTTTCGCAATCGATCGCCGCCATTTTTGTTCAGGATACTTGGTGTAATAAACACTCTAAATGCCGATTTTCGCGGGCTCATGCTCATTCTTACATGAAGTTTCCAGCTTAGCATTTGTAAACATGGCGTCTTCTGATTCATGTTTCAATTCATTTTGATGGGAAAAAAGGCCCACTTACAAGTTAACGTTTTAGTGTGGTTTCGTATCAAAAATTTTTTAGGTTATCGTAGAATTTGGCAACGCTAGACGGGGAAGAATGCAATGTTGCTCAAAGAAGTTTGCGGTTTGTTAGCGACAGCATGGAAGTAGCACGGTCGAAAATATCGATGCAAATTTCTCTTTATATCATCGAAGTTGTTTAATACTCGGCATTCACAAATAGCAGTATGATCAACCGAGCTCAAGAGCGTTGTCAGAATATAGACAAAGAAGGTGTACCTTCATCCTCTGGTCTCCATATTATTGATGAAGAAACGGAATCAGATGAATACGAGTGCGGGCCTGTGCGGCAGCAAAATCATGGAATCCCCACTTGTTGCCATGCGTTTAGCGTTTGTATAATTTGCTAATCAGAAAAGTCGTATTTCACTGAATCGGTAAGTTTATTGATTTATTTTTTTTACAATTGTTATTTTTCTAATATGTGTTTTATAATTATATATTGATTGCATTGCCTTTAGCCGCTCCCGTTATAACGGTTGTGTGATTTATATGCATGGGGTTTTTATTGTTTAGAAGTCGAAAAAGCTGGACAAAATGGTATCTGTGAAAACAGTACATGGTGGTAAACTGAAAGAAGCTGCAACAAAGAAAGTTGATGAAAGTATTCTGATTCAAATTGGTATTGAAAGCATCCACATACAGTATACAAGTGCAAGACTGAAAGAAATGTATACAGACAATTAATACAGTTGGCCCAACATTGAGAAACAACTTGCAAAGACTGTTGCAAAACATTATACATCTGCTTGGTACAAGAACTGGCCACAACATGCATCAGATATTACTGGTGAAAACATTAGTATCACCTCTCTTGTTTAATTTTATGGCATGGATGCTTGAGTTTTCAGATGACCCAGAAGATGCTGACTACATTGAATTAGATGACCAAACTACATCAAAGATTTTTCTCTGTGTCAAAATTTGGTCAATATTTCTAATAGGGGGAAAGTACAGATACCCAAGTCCCTAGCACTAGCAATGACTGTTCGGTAGATGTTTGGTTGTTCTGGCCTGATATTTAAGATTTTGAGTGGTTTTGGACATTGTCTCTCACTATCTTTGGTAATGGCATATGATTCAGCTATTGCACAGGCAACTATCAACACATCAACATTATTCCAGTAATATCTGATGCATGTGGTGGCCAGTTCTTGTACCAAGCTGATGTACAATTATGCAAGTTGTTTCTCAATGTTTGGCCAACTGTATACATTTCTTTCAATGTTGCACTTGTGTATGTCGATGTTTTCATTACAATGTCAACATCAGAATCAGACTCTTGTGTGAACTCTGAGATGTTTCTATGTCATCATCCGTAAAACGTTTTCTTGACTGAGGCACTCTGCATAAACAATTTCACTCTTGTTTCATAACTTTGGTCTATGGAAAACAAGTTGTGGAAACCTTTTACACATGTTCTTTTCATAACATTGTTTATGGTATTTCACTTTCAATGCTAGGTCCTTATCAGCAATTTGAATCAAAATACTTTCATCAGCTTTCTTTGTTGCAGCTTCTTTCTGTTTACCACCTACTGTTTCCGCAGACACCATTTTGTCCTAAATAATAAAAACCCATGCATAGAAATCACAACCATTATAATGTTAGCGGCTAAAGGCAATGCAATCAATATATAATTACAGAACACATCTCAGAAAAAATATTAATAAATCAATAAACTTGCCGACTCAGTGAAATATGACTTTTCTGATTTGCAAAATTGCAACATGGCAACACGTGGGGATTCCATGATTTAGCTGCCGTACTCGTACACACGTAAAATTCTCACATCTTGTAACAAGTCTGCCAACAAGCCGCCAAGAAGATGTATTCGCACTGCTTGTCACAAGTTGTCAACAGGTTTGGAACAACTTGTTGACAACTTGTAACAACCTTGTCGAAGTTATCAGACTTGTTGCAAGGTTGTTCTGACAAGTCTGTTACATGCTTGATATAACAAGATTGTTACAACCTTGTGTTGACAACCTTGTAACATCCTTGCTATATCATGGTTGCAACAAACTTGTTAACACAGTCTTGTAACAAGGCTCAGATAATGCCATCAAGCTTGTTACAAATTGTTAACAGCTTGTTTCAAACTTGTTACGACAAACTGGGAACAAGCAGTGTGAAGACAACTTGTTGACAGCTTGTGAACAGACTTGTAACAACTTGTTTGCAGGCTTGTTACAAGCTGTGCGTTTTTACATGTGTAGGTGAACTCAGCGTATACATGTAAAAATGCACAAGTTGTAACAAACCTGCAGCAGATTTGTAGCAATGCTGCTACAACAACTTGTCAACAGGATGTGTTCGCACTGCTTGTTCCCAGCTTGTTAACAAGTTGTCAACAGCTTGTTGACAACTTGCTACAAGGTTGTCAAACTCAACAAACTTGTTACAAGTTGTTCCAACAACAATTCAACAATTTGTCAACAAGTTGTGTGAGCTTGTAGCAACTTGATAAAATAACAGAATTTTTACAACTTGTTGACAAGCTTGCTACAAGTCTGTTGCGACTTGCAAACACATCTTGTTGACAAGTTGTGCGATTTTTACGTGTGTAGATCTCAGCATTTTCTTTACAGGTGGAGTTTCATCTGATTCCGTTTCTTCATCAATAATATGGAGACCAGAGGATGAAGGTACACCTTCTTTGTCCATATTCTGACAACGCTCTTGAGCTCGGTTGATCATACTGCTATTTGTGAATGCCGAGTATTAAACAACTTCGATGATATAAAGAGAAATTTGCATCGATATTTTCGACCGTGCTACTTCCATGCTGTCGCTAACAAACCGCAAACTTCTTTGAGCAACATTGCATTCTTCCCCGTCTAGCGTTAGCCAAAGTCTACGATAACCTAAAACATTTTTGATACGAAACCACACTAAAACTTGTAAGTCGGCCTTTTTTCCCATCAAAATGAATTGAAACATGAATCAGAAGACGCCATGTTTACAAATGCTAAGCTGGAAACTTCATGTAAGAATGAGCATGAGCCCGCGAAAATTGGCATTTAGAGTGTTTATTACACCAAGTAACCTGAACAAAAATGGCGGCGATCGATTGCGAAAGATGTCGATTTCTTCAATTTTCGAAGAAGAAATACTCGAAAACTGCAGGTTTTGGGAAGTGCAAACAAGCGGATTTGGACTTTGTATAATTTATCCTAATTATTTATCTTGTTTCAAAGTAGTGCCCGAACCCGGGCAACGGAATTCGTTTTCTAAGCGACTTTTCGTGCCACAGAATACGGCCTATAGTGGGGCTCCTCATCTGTAGAGGTTCGAACTACTTGACGGATATCTTGTCTTTTGGGTTTGGATCTGCAAACCTTAGCAAAATGGCCACTTTTTCCACCTGCTCTGCATTCTTTACATCTTGCAGGACAGTCACCGGTGTGTGAAAAAATTCCGTCACAGTTGCGACATTGCTGTGTTGAGGGTCGGGTTGTTTTGTGATTTCCTATGTCCCTTTAGTGCTTGAATCTCAATTGTTGATATTTTCCGTGATTTTTGCTGATTTTTGTGTCTCTTTGCTCGTTTTTGACAGTGTTTATGGAAGACACGCGGGCCAACGTTGCCACCGACAAGAACATCAAACGTAGGAAAATTAGGCAATGAGAAATTTTTTGAAGTCACCTTACGATCCGCTGGTGTGTAATATTGTTAAAATTACTCCCACAGACGAATTACTGGTTTCTACAGCAGTAGGGAAGCGCAATGTCCCTTTTCACATTGTACACTTTCTGAATGTTGTAGGCATTTGGGTGAGTGTCACTGTTCCCCCAACTTAGGTCGCCGAGCGGATGTTTGGGAACCGCGAAAATCTTACGTTTTGCTGGTATTACTCCCACATTTCACAGAGATAAATTAGTGGGTTCTAAAGCAGTAGCGAAGTGCAATATTCTTTTTCACATTGTACACTTTGTGAGCGTTGTAGGAATGTGGGTGAGTGTCCCTGTTCCCCCGACTGGGGTTGCATGAAGTGGAAGAGTGAAATCCTTACAATTTGCTGGTGTGTAATTATTGTTGAAATGAGTGCAACTTTTCACATTGACGAATTACTGGTTGCTGAAGCAGGAGGGAAGTGCAATGTCGCTTTTCAAATTCTACATCCCGTGACTGTTGTAGGTATGTGGGTGAGTGTCCCTGTTCCCCCAACCTAGCTTGCCGTGAGCGGATATTTGGGAACCGTGAAAATCTTACGATTTGCTGGTGCGTAATTATTGTTAAAATTATTTCCACTTTTCACACAGATGAATTACTAGTTTCTGAAGAAGTAGGGAAGTACAAATGTCCCTTTACACAGTGAGTGTCCCTGTTCTTCCAACTTATGTTGCTTGGAGCGGATTTTTCGGAAGCGTAAAAACCTTACGATTTCCTAGTGTGTAATTATTGTTAAAATTACTCCCAATTTATACACAGATGAATTACTGGTTTCTAAACCAGGAGGGAAGTGGAATGTCCCTTCTCACATCGTACACTTTGGGCGTGTTGTAGGCATGTGTGTGATTGGCCCTGTTCCTCCAGTTTAGGTCGCCTGTAGTGGATATTTGGGAACGGTGAAAACCTTACGATTTGCAGGTGTGTAAGTAATGTTAAAATTACTCCCACGTTTCCCAAAGATGAATTACTGGTTTCTAAAACAGGAGGGAAGCACGATGTCCCTTTTCATATTGTACACTTTGTGAGTGATGTAGGCATGCGGATGAGTGTCCCAGCTCCCCCAAGTTAGGTCGCCTGGAGCGGATACTTGTGAACCGCGAAAATCTTACGATTTGCTGGTATTGTTAAAATTACTCCCACTTTTAACACCGATGAATAACTGGTTTCTGAAGCAAGAAGGAAGTGCAATATCCCTTTTCACATTGTACTCTTTGTTAGTGTTCTACGCATGCGGGTGAGTGTCCCTGTTCTCCAAACTGAGGTTGTATGGAGGGGATATTTGGGAAACGTGAAAACCTTACGATTTTCTGGTGTGTAATTATCGTTAAAATTACTCCCACTTTTCACACAGATGAATTACTGGTTTCTAAAGCAGTAGGGAAGCACAATGTCCCTTTTCACACTGCACACTTTGCGACTGTTGCAGGCATCTCTGTGAGTGTCCCTGTTATTCCGAACTGAGGTGGCATGGAGCGGATATTTGGGAAAAGTGAAAACCTTACGTTTTGCTGGTGTGTAACTATTGTTGAAATGAGTGCAACTTTCACACAGATGCATTACTGGCTTGTGAAGCAGGAGGAAAGTGCGATGTTCCTTTTCCATTGTACACTTTGTGAGTTTTCTAGGCATGTGGGTGAGTGTCCCTGTTCTCCCAACTTAGGTCGACAGGAGCGGATAGTCGGCAACCGTGAAAATCTTCCGATTTGCTGGTGTGTAACTATAGTTAAAACTACTCCCACTTTTCGCACGGATGAATTACTGGTTTCTAAAGCAGTAGGGAAGTGCAATAATCCTTTTCACATTGTACACTATGTGAGCGTTGTAGCCTGTGGGTGAATGAGGACTTTAAGATACCACGGCAACAGACTACGGACAACGCGTTTTCATGCGCGGTCTAACATTTGGAAGATTGGGCCGACTACGACAAAAAGCGCGCGACGTACGGAGAAGTTTAGCGATTAAGATTTCGACCACAAAGGCGACAACGTACTTCACTACTTGATTTATATATATATATATATATATTTGTCCTAATTCAAAACTTAAGGACACTCATAAACCGGTTGAGATGTCCTTTCAAGATGTTAGAACAGCTCTGGTGTTAAGTTATGGCGATGGGCAGATAGATGACGAAGAGTTCGTGCTTCTCTACGATGCATATAAGTCAACAAATCCTGCTTACCCTTGCTGGGAATTTGGTGATTTTTGCTGGGAAGAGTACGATTCCAGTGAGTTTGAAGCCATGTTCAGAGTAAAACAAGAGGACATACCTATTCTTGTAGATGCTTTGAGAGTTCCAGAAACGTTTAAGTGTGGTCAAGGAACAATTTGTGATGGCATTGAAGGGTTGTGCATACTGTTAAAAAGGTACAGTATACATAATACAGTATAAATGTTAATTTATATTTAATAGTGTGCATGTTTTATTGTCGTATACCTGCATTTTTATATTTATGTATTTTATTTGAACTTTCCTTCAGGTTAGCATATCCTTGTCGATATGTTGACATGATGAGCACATTTGCAAGACCTGTGCCTGAGCTATGCATGATCTACAATACAGTACTTGACTGGATTTATGATGTTCATGGCTTCCACCTAACATCATGGAACCAAAGCTTTTTATCTCCTTTGGCACTTGAACAGTATGCAAATGCAATTAGAGAACGAGGAAGTCCCTTAGTCAATTGCTTAGGGTTTGTTGATGGTACAGTGCGTCAAATATGCCGCCCTGGCAAGATGCAGCGTGTAGTGTACAATGGACATAAACGTGTGCATGCACTTAAATTCCAATCAGTTGCTCTGCCTAATGGTTTAATAGCCAATCTATATGGTCCTGTCGAGGGACGTCGCCATGATGCAGGGATGTTAAAAGATTCTGGCCTACTAGGTTCCCTGGAGCTTCACGCCCATAATCCAGATGGGCAACTCCTTTGCTTGTATGGAGACCCAGCTTATCCACTTCGCCCACAGTTAATGGCCCCCTACCGTGTTGGTGATGTGCAAGTATTAACAGAGGATATGAAAGAATTTAATCGAGCAATGAGCTCCCTCCGAGTTTCTGTGGAATGGTTGTTTGGTGATGTTGCAAACAGTTTTAAATTTATTGATTTTAAGAAAAATTTAAAATTACGGCTTAGTGCAGTTGGCAAATTTTATGTTGTTGCTGCATTGATGAGAAACATATTAACATGTCTCTATGGGAATACTACTTCAAAGTACTTTCACATTGATCCACCGACCATCGACTCTTACTTAGGGGTGCATAATTAGATGTCCTGGGATTAGGGGGGGGGCATTTGAAATAAAGTGTAATAAACATGTAAATCACAATGGCAAAGCTAGCCATGGTAACTGCTATGCTAATAAACCTGCATTTCTAAATGTTTGAAACTTTGAATAATGCAACTATTACAAATTTGTATAGCATGACTATATAGCTTTGGCACTGATTGCAGAATATAAAAAACACACAGATAGAAGATATAATCCTGGAATAACATGATATTTTCTATTACTGTATGTTGCCAAATTGTACCTAAATTCGGCTATATAACAAGGAAAATGAAAAACATTAACTTCAACTTAAAAACCACAACATTATTGACATTTAATGTCACTTTATATATTAAATAAATGTCACTTTGATAGTTTCTCAATGACAGTAACAAATAAATTTTGTGTGTTTTTTTGTGTTTCCATCATTTGCTGTAACTGTAGTTGTTGCAACTGAAATTGCTGCTTCTGTTGTTCAGCTTTAAGTTGTAGTTCTTGTCTTCTGATTTCTAACTCTTCTTTCCTCAGCTCATTTTCATTTGTTGTTTTCTGAACTAAATATTGAATGGGGTCTGTACAACTTCTTTTTCTTTTCCTTGCAGGTTTAGGCTTCTCTCCCAGATTTTCATCACCACTGTCTTCTTCATCTTCAACTTGCTCATCCTCACCATGCTTTGCTGCCTTCTTCCAAGTTGTCATTGCAATTTCTCTGGTAGCAAGTGCTTCCTTTCTCTTTTTTTCTTCATTTCGGGAGTCAACAGCTGGATTCTTAATTGGAGTTGACTCCAGCATCTCGATAATCTCTTCTAATATTTCTTCGTTTTCAGTTGGTGGGTCTGGGGTAATACCTGAAGCTTTTTCTTCCATGGACTTCTTTTTTTTGTAGTTTCCCATTATCTTATTGAATTGATCTCGAACACTACGCTGATCTCGGGGCATGTCATGAAACAAAACAAAACAATTACGATTGTCGGCTACTAATGTCCACTTTTGTCCTGCTTCTTTGCTTCCGGCCTTGTATAAGAAAGGTTCAGACACGTAAGCTTCACGCAGAAGTAAGGTGTTCCTTTCATTGCTCCAGCGAAAGGGCCCCCTAAAACCAAGGCATAGTAGATAGTTTTTAAATAAATAAATTTGCATTCAAACCATTAATACCATTTCATATAAAGAATAATTAAATCAGACCATGTGTAACAAATGGCTTGATTATAATGAGTGCCAACTTGGCATTATGAGCTGTCTGAATTTGAGCCAGAGGTCTTAATTTGCTGCCTAGAGTACATCCCAGCAATTCCATTTAATATACATTACAAACCATTATAATATAACATGCGGAAATTCTGAATGCTGATTGGCTAAGAGCCGTGTTGACATAACTTAATGTCAACACGGAAAAATTTCCCACCGCTCTTTAAATTTATTTTAATGTTGTACAGTATATTTCATTGTGCTATATTATAAAGCAAATATAAAACTTTTTCCGTGTTGATATACAGTTATATCAACACGAGTGGAAATTGGGAAAACGAGAAATTGTGTGGAAACACGACGCCCAAAGGGTAAAACAAGTTTTTACTGTATATATCTAACAAAAATTTCAATCCCTTAAAGGAGAACGCTAGCTTGTATCTGGATATTAGAACATACCTATATAAGGGTGGGTATATACATGTACATGGGAATAGAGTAAATATCCAATGTGTTTTCTTTTATGTGGTCATTTGAATAGCAAAATCATTGCAAACATAATACATTCATAAGGTTTGTCTCCAGTATGTGTTCTTTTATGTCAACAAAGTTGTGTTGACTAAGCTCAGGTCAATTTGTTATACAGTATATTGATTTATGTATGTTTATCTTGTAGCAATTGTCACAGGTTGATAACATACAAATGATATAATATACATATAGTAATACTAATTGCACTGTATTAACATACAGTTATTAGTAATACCAATCTTGACAATGAATGTGATTTGCTTTATATTCCTGGCTAATTTAAAACACGTTTCTGATATCACAAGCAAAAAATAGCCATAAATTTCCACTTCCTAAATATACTTTATACCTGGAATTGTTCAAACTTTCACCTTGTCCATCTGGTTTTTCACTAAAACCATTCAAATGGAACACATTAATGTCAAATGTGGTTGATTTGTTGATCAATAACGAGGTTAAAAATTCGATTATTTATATCTTAAAATACGCGCAGTATGAGGCACATTAAATTAAAAAAAAAACATTTTCAACGCTTGATTTCAATATAAATATTGCATCCTGTCCACCTCTCCAACCTTGACTAGTTGTTTTCTTCATTAAAATATTGACTAATAGTATTGTATATACTTTATAGCTCAAACTGAGGGACACTTTCAGAATTTCAGTGCTAATATAATTTTTAAAAACGTTGTTGTTTTCGAAAACGGATACCACAAAACATCACATAACATAATCCAGCATAAAACTATGCATTCAAAAATCAGGCACACGATGAGAAAATCATACCTGGCTTTTTCCATGTTCGTTTCCGGTCTTTCCGTTTCGTTTTAGCTGTTAAAATAACTTGAATCACTTTCAAACACGAGTAAAATCTATCTTAAACATTTTGTTTGAACAAAACACAGTTTAAACAAAGAAAAATAAAAAATATAGAGCAAAATTTACTTACGTACTAGAGACTACGTGAAAAACCTGGAAAACCGTCGTAGCGAGCGGGAACACAACGAACAACGTAATTATGCTTGGTCTTGAGCATGCGCAAAGCACCTCTACCCAGTTCTCTCTCGTCCTCATTCGTTGTTCGTTGTCCGTAGTCGCCAATCTTAAAGTCCCTAATACGGTTGTAATACGACGGATTGGCAAGCATTAATTAGTCCTACACAATTGACTTGAAGAATATATTTTGAGATGTACGTGGCTTAGACGAGTACGACCGTGACTGACAAACGATATATAGTTATTGATATCTACTTTCAAATAGCCGAATAAAGCTTTGTATAGAAACAGGCCAAGTCTTATAGCAGCAAAATATCCAGGCCAACAACCGCTCTTTATAAATTAACCTTCCTCTGCTCATCGTGATCCATCTCGTTGAACGTCTTTGCACCCCTACTCGCCTTGATAACTGGATGTTATTTACGGTGACCACACTTCTGTTGCATAACTTAAATGCGATTTCACAAGAGACAGATAAAGAGGTCGCTTGGTTTTCATGTCGGTTAGTTGCATCCGTATCAACCGACGTTTTGTTATTATTGGCACAACCTAAACTGGCACAAACAGCTATTTAAGATTATAATTCAACAAAATGGTCATTCCTTAATAATGTCACACAATTTTCTGGAAAATATGTTAAGCAAGAAGAATTCAAGGGCTTTCAAGCACTGGTTTATAAATCCCAGAGTAGGGGCGGACCCAGGATTTTTCGTACGTTAGTCAAAGTTTTCGGATGTACAATGTAGTTTTGCGAGCGGCGAATGCGCGAGGCACCAAGGGGGGTCTGTCCCCCGGGAAATTTTATGTTTTTAAACCTCAGAAACGCAATTTGCATCACTCTGAAAGCAGCTTGAACAAAAAATGAACTTCATGAAATGGGAGATAATTATAGCAACTATCAGTCTGACTGACTCTCACAACTCGCTTCTAATAGGGAAAAGTGAAGGAGAAGTACTTGCAAAAATGTGATAATTGTGGAAGATGTTTCATTTCATCAAATTACGGATTGCTACAGTAGCTAGTATTATGTTTAATTATCTCATGATAGTACTACACTCATTTTTGTTGCCTAATAGCCTCGTTGAGTCATTGATCACTTGATTAGTAATCACTACAGTGTCATATTACTCAAATAAACATATATCAATATTAAAGTCTTAACATTCATGTATAAACCTGCCCTATATATCCTTATGTGTACTGCATTAATGCATTTATATAGGTTATCCTCCATATTAATAGCCTTCTGACTCTGAGTTCTGACGGTCCTTCAACCGCAGAATTAGAAATATGCAAATTTGTTGTGTAAATCAAAACTCATAGCTAAATCTAAATCAATATACGCGTATTCAAGTTACAATTTTACATATGCATGGCGCGCATAAATAAAATTTACATATCACATTAAATTTACCTTATTTAACTTCAGAATAAAGATCTCGGCGCCAATACTTCTTCTCAAACAGTCAAACTGTAGTTGATGCTACTCATGGCGCCTAGCAACTGCTCACTGAATTGAACTCTCCGATATTTAGCGTCGATTTTCCTCCCAAGATCAGCGCAACAGTCTTGTAAGACAGCTAAATCATTCACCGCAAATGCGGATTGAACCAATTCGCGAATACTACAAGGACTGGAGCAGCAGACATTTCCGAATTTTCCGTAGAGCTCCAACATTTTTTTTTTCCCTGACTTTTGTAAATCGGTCAGAACTCCCCACAGATCAGTCAAAATCGCAAAAAATCGCTTGTTTCCATGGCAATAAGCGTCTAGACCAATCAGAACACTGGATTATGACTTTTTGACTGACCAACTTTGCGTATGTCAGCTGCTCATTGACTTGACTAAGCTCGTCGGCTCAGCCATTGTATGAAATTTGATCACTGGACTACAGTTCGATTGGAATGTTAATTGCTAGCGCTGGATGATAATAGATACTGGACTATTATAAGGTGTCGCTGCATGATAAAAAATAACTGGACTATTGGTCGAATATTTAAGACTTTTAAGTTTGCAATTTTTACGTTAGTCGCGTGACTGGTTTGACGACCCCTAGATCCGCCCCTGTCCCAGACCTTGAATTTTTCTACCTGTCACGTTTTAGGGCGAGTTACTATTTTTAGACTTTTGTACTCTAATCTTTACCCTAATCTTAATTTTAACCCTAAACTTGACCCTTTCCCTAATCCAAACCCTAATCCTGACCCTAAAAGTCTAAAAAATCGTAGCTCCAACTAAAACGTGACTCATATATTATGTGAATTTTTGGTTTCAAATTCAACTACTCTCATGCTCTCTCACCCTTTTAATTTAAAACCCGTGTTGGAACCTAATAGTCTCTACATATGACTAAAATGTTTAACTATAATAAGTAAACCTGAATCATAAAAATGTGAGATGAATTGCTTTTCAAGAAGTAAGAGCTTCAGGGAAATGACTTACGAAAAAATCGCTCCAGCTGTCACGAACGTGATTGTAAAATATAGGGCAAACGCAACAGCTAGACATAGTCACGTATAGTTCCTTGCGGTTTGACGTTTAATATATTACTTACTTACTTACTTACTTACTTACTTACTTACTTACTTACTTACTTACTTACTTACTTACTTACTTACTTACTTACTTACTTACTTACTTACTTACTTCATACGAGTAAAATACAAGTACATACGAGTACATACGAGTAGAATACGAGTACATACGAGTAAAATACGACTAGTAAACTTGTTTTTAGTGTTTGTAGATTGAATACAGGCAAAAAGATCTGTCGAAAAACGGGAATGGGGGAACGGGGAATGGAGGAACAGGGAATGGGAACGGAAGGGGACTTACTTACTTACTTACTTACTTACTTACTT
>CACRXK020010017.1:0-18268 GCA_902702795.2 Paramuricea clavata
ATTACACATACAAGATAGCTACATCCGCCTACATACAGTATAATTCAGGGCTCGAAATAGCGGGCTGCCAATGGCCAAAAGCAGGCCGTATTTTAGAAATGGCAGGCGAAAACAAATTTGAACTACCAAAGTAAAAAGAAAATGGCAGGTGAAATTCTATAGATATATTTTATTTGCTTACAACAACTCATATATACTAGATCATTTAGTTGACTAAATATGTATATATTTGAAATGTAAATCCAAGTTTACTGTAGTAAAATAGACAAGTTTAAAAACACTAAGACATCGCCATTTTGGCAGTTCAGTGAATAAAAATGGCAGGCTATTTCACCTGCCAAAAAATTTAGACTGGCAGGCCATATTATTTCCAGGGGCGCACATTAGGGGGGGTGTGAGGGGGTGTGACACCCCCCCCCCCATGTTTTGTGAAATATATCTAAAAAGTCGGTCCCGAAACTTGTATGGGACGAAAAAAAGTCGGTCCGGCTAAAATCTGAAAGACATCATTTTGTGTCGAAAAAAGAAATAAGTGGACATTTTGGAAATGGAATCAAACAAAATTAGGCGACTTTTTGTGGTTGTAACTTTTCTTCCAATCTCGTCCTAAAATACGTGAAGTAGCGTTCTAATGAACCTAGAAATTCAAAATTTTTCTCGCGCCTTCGGCGCTCGCAAATCCATAAAAAATTTTGACCTCCCGAAAGTTTAGAGCAGAAGTTCTGAAAAACTAAACGTTTATTTAAACTCTTGGAATTCTATCCCTGTCTATGAGTCCATCCGCAATTTTTGAGGAGTCTACGTTCTAATAAATCGAAGAGAGGTTACCGAGGTATGTGGCAGTGTATAGCATTTATACACATTTAGATAACCGATTACATCCGCATCGAGTGAACACGCAGCTTTTCGAGTTTGAAGCTTAAATTGATTAAGACTGCCATTCGTTCAGTGATGAAAGAAAAAAGTCTAAGGGATCTAATCACTCTTGGATATGAAAAGGATCTCACGGATACAATATAATGGACCCAGACACTGTTGTTGATCGTTGGGCCGAGCTGCCAAAACAGAGCGCCTTATTTGTGTGAAGTAATTCCGATTGTCATTTTTCGATCAAATAAGCTGTGCAGGTGAACTATTTAAAAACTGATTTGACTGCCTGAAATCTATTGCTAATTGCTATAACTTTCTAAGCAATTTGAGTTGTCAGATATTTAATACTCTTAGTTGAATATCATGTGGGCACGCACTATAGATTTATTTTGAACCATTATTGTCTATATTTGAGCTCTTGACTTTAATAATGTACTATTCTTCAATAATATACTGTGGGCTTGTGGCTAATATACTGGCTATAAATTCCATTTAGAACAACAGGTTAATTTCTAACGGTCTACTTTTTGACACCCCTGTATGCTATTTTTTTACATAGTTACTCGACTTTGTGCAATAACCACAGGGTCGCATGTCATGCAGACCTTTATCATTTAATCTGTGACAAACTGCAAAGAACGAAGATATTACCATGGATAATAAACTACATGTTATTTTACAATCCATGGTATTACCCACACTTTCCTGCAACTTATTCAACATATAATAGTTAATTAAATACGCTTTCGGCCATTTAGTACTACTATAAATTGTAAATTTCGACATGCTAAAACGCTTTTTTCTGACTATCAGAATTCTGTTAAATCTTCCCCAAAGTCCAGGAAATGGCATTGCAGGGACTCTAAATTTAAAAATTTCCTCGAGCCTCGGCCCTCGCTTTCAGCCTCCCCCTCGCTTTCAGCCTCTCCCCCCCTCCCAAATCGAAAAGAGTTTCCTACGGCCCTGTACCATACGTCCATGCAACTCTTAAATTTTATATTAATTGTATTTATAACAAGACTGTAACATTAATTAAACCGAACTTTCACCGGTTCACCGTTCACGAGTACTTTGCACACCTTAAAATAGTTGGCTTTTCTTATCAAACACAAATACTACAAAAGTCGGTCCCGGAAAATAGGACACCCCCCCAAATTTTTTTTGAATGTGCGCCCCTGATTATTTCTCTACTTCGAACCCTGCAGTATACAGGGTGTATAAAAAAAACGCAACCTCGGAATTTCCTAAGAAATCACGTTGCAATTCTTAAGCATAAACGATTTTAGGCCCCTGGGAATTGAAATCGAATTGCTAATAGATCATATTACTGTTGTTGTGCATTAAATAAATGCATAAATTTTGCTTTATGCACTCGCGTGTGCAGTAATTTTGACAGTTATGCTATTTTAAATTCCCAGGCGCCTAAAATCTTTTGTCTTTAAAACAATGTCGATTTCTTGGGAAATTCCGAGGTTGCGCTTTTTTTTATACACCCTGTATACTAAGACCGTAAATACATGCAGAAAACTAAGACCGTAAATCCTGTATATATAATACCTTATTGAATTCTGATCGTTTAATTGGCTGTTTATGGTCACGTGATATTGAATAGAAAATTCCATTTCCCAAGAGTGCAATGGAATACGTTCCATTGCACTCTTTGCGAGTGCAATTGTACTTTTCGTTTTATTCCATTGCACACATCTTTCACCGAATGAAAATATTCTTACCACTGCACGAATAAACATTCATTATTTGTATATTAATACAGTAGAACCCCACTAACTCGAACTCGCCTTAGCTTCCTGGTAACTCGAACTAAATCCAATTTCCCCTGAATTTGACCGAATTTTTACAGTGATTTACTCCGATTAACTTGAATTCGCTTAACTCGAACTCCTCGCTAACTCGAACAAATTTCATTTTCTCTTGTTCAAATTTACCCTGTTAACTCGAACTGTATTTTTGAGACGTGGATCGGCAAACCTCAAAATGTCAGAACATTGCACATATCGGAAGCTTGGATTTCTAAGTCAGACAAACAAACGTAATACAAGTCGATAAAGGGATAAAGGTTGAACAAGTTGCGTCGATCATTACTGATCTAGTTTATAGGTACTGTTGCATGGTATATGTACTATATACGATTATGGTACTAATAAACACCGTGATAGGGATTGTTTAACTTAGAAAACAATTGTACGAACTTTGTAAGTTCTTTATATAGTGCACCATCATGGCTCACACATTTATTCACACCCCCTCTCTATTTAGTCCCATCAAAGAACCACGATTTGTGTATGTATATTATATTAAATTTTATTGATTGCCCTGGACTTTCACGTTAGTTTACGGCGCTTCTCGAAATAATCAACGCGCTTCCCTAACTCCTGAACACCCACACCGGACATCCATTATACAAACGTGACTGAAATGTATAATTATGACACAATTATTAACAATACATAAAAGTAAAGATTGGATTCGGTTTTATGTTTGAAATCGTTGTGTAACTAAGAACTTGTTTTATTGCAAGTGCAGTTTTTAGTACTTGCATGGAATATAACATCTTTATGTCGTTCTAGGAGGGCAGTGTTCAAGATATGATTGAGAATGCGTTTGGACGTTACTATCTTCCTGAACTTGATGTCTTACACTTGTTTAAATCGTTATGTGAAGCAGTTCTGGCATTTCATGAATGCGACCCACCTTTAGCGCACAGAGACATCAAGGTGAACTACTCTTCGTCCTACCATAAATCATGCAATAGGGTTTTGGACATATATGTATACAACCAATGTTGATTTAATGAGATTATGATAAATTGCTTCAGGTAAAATTTCAGACTGTAATTTTACCATGCAGCAGCCTGGTTGTCCTTATCAACACGAGGAAAGTTTGGTTATAAAGATATTACACCTCATTATAATCTGTTGCACATTTGTCTATTTCTAGCCTCATAACCTGTTAGTATTGTCGAAGACCTCCGTTATTTTAATGGATCTTGGTAGCGTTGATAGGGCAGAGCATGTCATTACCTCAAGGTTTGTAGTTATCCTTATTATCAACTGATATAGGCCTACAATATGTCACCGCCTTCGAGATGTGTAAATAAATACATATCAATTTCGCACTTTAAATGTTTTCTAAAAATGGGGTCTAGGGCACCCAATTAAAATCAATGGTATGGATAAGGTTGAGTGGTTGAAATGGAAAGTATGTAAAGATTGTGCTGTAATTCCCACCTTAAAGATAAAAAGTTCATGTTTATATACAGTAGATACTGCATGTAATTGTGGCCAATGTCTTTCTTCAGACATGAAGCTCTTGCTCTTCAAGATAAATGTGCACAGGAATGTACTGCTGCTTACCGGTGAGTTACTGCAAAAGTGTATGGTGTAAAGTATATCACTGACTGTCATAATTGGCAATGATTATAAGCATTCTCATGTACTGTATATCTTGAAATAACACGGATATCAGAGAATCTATGGCGGCGGTGGATGGCTCCATCCCAGCACCTGCATGCCCTAGCTCGTTAATCGTTCAAGTTTTGGTAACCATGAGTTGGCGGCAAGGTCAAGTGTGCCAACTGAAGAATTGTGTGAAGATTGCATGAGAGAAGACCACCTCATGCATATCACCTAATTGTATTTGGGTTTATCAGTACTTAGTTAATTTGCTCTATCAACGCTATTAGAAAATATGTGCAATATCGGACTTACATGTATTGGTGTTAGACCAGCCTTGGTTAAATGGTTCCCCACGTTTTTGAAAGAAAGATCTCATTTTACAAAGTTTGGCGATGAAGAGTCGGAATTTGAGTATATAAATGGAAGTGTGCCGCAAGGAAGTAAAATAGATCAGTTGCCTTTGTCGTACATATTAATAATCTCCAGGAAGCAATAAAAGAGGCCTTAAAATTACGGTTGTCATGTGAAAGGGAAAATGAAGATTACGTTGTAATCGATGATTTAATACTTTTTATGGATGATAGCACAACGTTCGAGGTCATAGATGTTCACACACATATCTCTGACACAAATATAGGTTATACTCAAGAAAAGATCGATGCAGTGAAAGTTATATGCTGAAAATGAAAGAATGCAACTAAATTTGAAAAAGTGTAAAGAAATGATAATAGATTTTCGTAGACAAAAATGGCTATTCACTATTTAAAGAAACTACTCTTGAAAGAGTCACATGCTCTAAGCTACTTAATTGGCTTATGGGTCGATGATAAATTGAAATGGAACACAAATACAGAGCACACTGTTAAGAAAGCTGCATGCTAAACGATTATATTTGCTAAAAGTTCTTAAAAGCTACAGTATGGGGCACCAGAAAAGGACTTAATTTAAAGGCGTTTTGTTTTATACATCTGTAATTAGATCAGTACTTGAATATGGAGCACAAGTTTGGCATGGCAGTCTAACTTGTGAACAATGTCAATATATTAAGAGGATCCAAAGGAGAGCGCTTAGAATAATTTACCCCGAAATGACTTACGACGAAGCATTATTTCGGTGTGGCATTAAAACCTTAGAGAATCGTAGAGAAATTATATTTACAAATCTGGTTAAGGACATGATAGATCCTATACATAAATTACATGACCTGTTACCTTATACGGTCAACTGAATAAGGGGAAGAGAGACAAGGTTAAATGTTGATAAGATATAATATATATTAATTTTAAATGTAGGACGGAAAGGTTTAAAGGTATCCATAGATATTTTTGCCATAGATAAATATAATTTGTCAATGGATCGATCTTATACTTTTATGCCCTTTTAAAGGGCACAGTTCTCAGTTGTAGATTAATTTATACCACTGACACTGTATTTGATTGTTGTAAATATAAAGTAGTTCGCTATAGTTGTATTATAAATTCACCTGTAATATAAACTTTTTGTATTCTAATAGTATATATAATTGTTAATGCACATTGCAATTTAGCTTTCAGCTATACTTATTGTGAAACGTTTCAATAATAATAATAATAATATTAAACTCGTTAGCTGGGTAGTGGATTAGAAAACAATTGATAAACAAAGCCGGATCTTGTCTAAAAGTATACACGAGTAACAACGAATGACCACGAGTGATTTCTGTGTTTAAAAATCATAAAATAAGGTGGCTCCCTAGGGTTTTTGCAATATACTGCACTATACCAGGAACTCCTGTTTCTTCACATGTTTACGTGACGTTATAAATTTACATGACGTTTGCATGACATGAAGACGAAATTTTTTGGACACATTGATAATGCTCTCCTGAACATTGCAATTTGCTACTTTTGTGCTGAAAGTCCGTTACCATGGCAACAACGTGCTTAGGATAAAGCTCAACTGAAATTTGTCTTTTTCCGGCCATTTTAAAAATTCCCTTAGATAAATATTTTTAAAACTTTGCATAAAAGATAATTCTCGTATAATGAATTTTCCCCTTAATTTTAAAACATTCTATCGATACTGTACGTTTCTTAAAACAAATCATTATACGAGAATTATCTTTTATGCAAAGTTACTGAAGGGAATTTTTAAAATGGTCGGAAAGACAGATTTTGAGCTTTATCATAAGCACGCTGTTGCCATGGTAACGGACTTTCAGCACAAAAATAGCAAATTGCAATGTTCAGGAGAGCATTGTCAATGTGTCCAATAAAAATTACGTCTTCATGTCATGTAAGGTGGGAAAACAGGCGTTTTCTGGATACTATAGTGCAGTATAATGCAAAAACCCTTGGGAGCCACCTTAAAATAGTTTTTATTATTATCAATGATTTTTAAACACAGAAGTCACTCGTGTGTACTTTCAGACAAGACCAGCAAAGCCGAACATGAAATTACCGACACTTCGAATTCCAATATTCGTTCCAATTTGGATTTTCAATGTTACAAAATATTCTTACTATACTGCTCATCAAAACACTCAGTTTGTTCATAAAATGTATGTACTATACATTAGATACAAGTACAGAAGACCCACACACATTATTTAAAGCACGGATAGGCACGAATCCCTAAACGTGCATGCTAAAGCCTGGCGCACACGATTTATCTGCCGACTAAAATCGCATCGTGTGCGCCAGGCTTAAAGGCCCTGTTACACGGTGCAATTTTTCATGCAACTTGTCTCGCAATGGCGTTGCGAGACAAGTTGCACGAGTCATTGCACAGTTTAACATGCCTTGCAATGGTCAAAATCGTTGCGAGACAAGTTGCATGAAGCATTGCACAGGGTAGAAGTCGGTTCTACTTTTGGAAACGATTGCACTAATTTTTAGCATTGCAGCGTGTAACATGCTTCGTGCAACTTGTCTCGCAATATTTATAGCTTGGAGAGTTCCTATTGGCTCTCCCCAGTGCACGCTTTACTACAGTATAATTAAAATTTGGCGCCAAATAACGCCTCTCCCTAGTCTCTTCGCATGTCTCTGTCCCTTATCGTTGCGAGTTGTATGACAATCATTGCAGCGTGTAACACCTCTTGCAATGCATTATCAAAATCTTTTTTTAAACATTGCGAGACAAGTTGCATGAAAAATTGCACCGTGTAACAGGGCCTTAAGTGTTTATCGTAATTATCACATAAAACTAGCTCTCTTGAACTCGACAGTCGACCCTATCAATGTATTCCATTGTGTCGATTAAAGCAATAGTGAATAGGCCTCTATTGCATTGTTGTAATAAGCAGGTACAGTAACTTTGTCTCACCTATATGTATTAATATATAATATGCTTGATACTGCTTATAGGGCCCCAGAGTTGTTTGATGTGCAATCTGACTGTGTAATTGACGCTAAAAGTGATGTTTGGTCTCTCGGTTGCACATTATATGCAATGGCATATGGTATGTTGGAAATTTAGCATAGCATTTTAACTTAGCCCCGAGGGTTTAATTAGTCAGAAGACGTCTTTAGTATCTAAGGCGACTGACAAAGTCCTCGTCTTAGGCCGTTTTCCACTTCAACCGTATCGTAACCTATTGTTACTATAGCATTTTCTTTTTGTCAAAGTCATTAGTTCCGCTCTACTGTTCAGGAAACAAAGAGATATGCTGCGCTTCGGTACGACAGGGTTGAAGTGGAAAACGGCCTTTAGGCGTCTATTCGTCTAGTATATAAATTATAAATACGGGACGACTATACTTGGACGACTATAAACTTGGACGCATGCACTTAGCAAAGAAACACTACAGATGGTTGGCAAATCGAAATATTTTGTATTTTTGTGGTACAACTGTTCATCTCGTATTTATATTAGTTGCAGTTAACATGTTAACTGCAACTAATATAAATACGAGATGAACAGTTGTACCACAAAAATACACAAAACGTGTAATTCGTCCAGAAGTCTATTATACCAAAACCACGGATCCTTCCTCTCGCTCAATAAACGTGCGACGTTTTCGCGTCAGAGCATTATTGAAATAGCTAAAAATATATTGACATTTTAACAATAGGCGTTACAATCGCATTTTTGAATGTTTTGAAACGAAAACATGACAATGAAATCCAAAGCAAAGGCATTTTTTGGTACCATGGTCGGAGTGTTCATATATAAGTCTTCCTCCCTGCCACAAAGAGCGGCTCAAAGGTAGACTAGGTGTTCATGGGCGTGCAGCTAAAGATAAACCCCTTTGATTGGAGTTATTTCTATACTTATATAATGAACAAATTATTTCATGGTTGGTTCGTTTGGGGATCCTTCACAACTCGTACATGATCATCTTATAACGGTTCTTATTTTGGATTGCTTATCATCATGGCCCTTATATAGTGTTGTATATATAGGTATCGCCATTCGAGACAAAATAAGAGACAATAACGATTTTAACGAATTTCAAAATAATTCCACTAATATAAATTCACAAACATTGAAAACTGGTTCTTGCTTCATTGCAAGTACGCATTGATATATGTATGATTAAGTGCCGGTAACTAATAATTATGCATTTTTCTTTTTAGGCAGTAGTCCTTTTAACGGCTCAGCAACGGCAGCTTTGAGCGGACAAATTAGAATTCCATCAGACAGGTATATTCCATCACCAGAATCATTACAGTTTAATTTGTACTTTTTAGAAAATCCAATTCAACCAAGACTGTCCAACGGCACAGTTTATTGAACGGAATTTGGATTGTACGAATGAAGGCATTTACTATAAACTGTACCTACTGTATACTGTTACGTGAACCACATCGGGAACAAAAATGTGCTGTAATGAGAATGTGTGTTAAATTTGGATGATCGTTCACCATGTGATTGTATGTGACAGTGCTTCACTGTGATATCCAATAGTATTTTGAATGCTACATTAGTTTCAGCACACGAAAACATCGATGTCTGAAATAGGCCATATACTTGTTTTCGTTATATCTCTCAATAATTATTAATTGACGATAACGGAAAAGATGGCGTCACGCATTGCATGCCGGTTCAAGATATTCTATGACAGTAAAGATATAGACGAGTGAGTGACGTTTTCACAAAATACTCAGATTTATACAAACGGAAAGCAAAACTAACAATTAATATCGGAGATACAATAACTTTGCTGTCGTCCACATAACAACTTTTTGTGTCTAAGAATGCTTAAAAACAACAAAAATAATTTAAGTTTTCAATTAAAACATTCAATAAAATTTAATAACACACGTATGCATAAACAAATTTGCTTAGTCCTTAGAGCATGGTTATTTTGTTATGAGCATGGTTAGTTAAAACTATTGCGAATTACACAAACATTTCACACAAAGAAAGAACAACAGTTTTACCATACACAGGGTTCGTAGTCTCCAAGACCAAAAAAATTCAAAGACTTTCAAAGATTTTTCTGCCTATTTTGAAAGACTTTTCAAAGACCTTTGAGAGCAATCAGCTGTCGAAAAATTACGAGTGTAAGCACCATTTTTGCCCGGTAATTAGTCCCGTCAAATCACATCCTAAAATGCGCCTTTTCGTCGATATTTGCGAAAATCTTGCTTCAATCAATCTATTTTATTAGCTAGGAAATTGTATAATCAAATATTCACTAAAGAATTTAAGGACTTCTTCGCTTTTTCACACAATTCAAAGACTTTTCAAAGACCTTAAAGACCTGCATTCAAATTTAAAGACTTTCAAGGATTTCAAAGACCGCTACGAACCCTGATACATTCAAGTATCTTTGGGACAGAAAAATTTGGTTCGAAATCGTTCAATGAATAGTTTTCGTTGTCGACAGCCGCGACTCTAGTTCTGGAATTCGGGATGTTCCCAGGTGCATGTCCTTCGGAATTTGTATTACCATTTATTAAATAAGATAAATGCAAATTCCGAAGGAAATCAGAAAACCCGAGTACCAGACAATATCCCAAATACCAGACCTGGAATTGTGAATGTGGACAGCAAAAAATTTTGAGAAGCAAAATTATATTGATTCAACGATTTTATACTTCGAAAGTACAGTATTTCTATCCAAAAAGATATCTATCCAAAAGATAGTATTACTTGAAATTATGCAGTAAAACTATTTATTTGTTCTTTCTTTGTGCGACGTTTTTCTGATGATCTCGCAAGTTTTCTTGCTTTCTGTTTGTTTTTATCAATTAAAGAAATTTATGAAACTTTTGTCACTCTTCTATCTATACACAATGTACTGATTTAGAAAACATTACTGTACGTGAACTGAAAGACGCGCTTTCGAAATAAAGAAATTCTTCATGCAAAACAAAAAGTTTGAATAATTTGCGGTCCCAGAGGTATCCTCAACAACGTTGTCATTCTGAATACAACGTTAAAGTAAGGTTTTCACGTCATTGGAACAACGTGAATGCTTGTCGCAACATTAGAGGAGTTAAATAGAATCTGTCTCATATAGCAAACACCTTATCGTTTTTCCAGAACTTAGCCGTTTGTAAGGTTATTTTAAAAAAGCTTCAATTTATTACAACAATCAAATTCCTTAGCTCTCAATCTTGAGTTGAAATTGAGACCACGTCGAAATCTGTCTCAGTAATATCATAGAATATCGGAACCAGACGATTTACCAACATGCAGGGCGTGACGCCATCTTTTTCGTTATCGTGAATACACCCTTCCGTAAAGTACATACGTCACTTTGACTATACAGCTAGCCTTGCTTTCGTGTATGTGACATCAGTAAAATCCAACATCTCAATCATGAAAACGAGGCTCTATAGCCAAGGTGACGTACTTTCCGGAAGTGTGTTTTTATGTCAGAGAGAAATCAGAGGAACAACCATTAAGAAACTAATTATATGAATTGCGTTTTAGTTACTACTCAATGGATCTGAATAATTTAATTCTAAGCATGATAAAAGTTGATCCAAAGGAACGACCAACAGTTCGTGGTATTTTGCAGCGTTTAGACAACCTCGCTCCATCATCGACGCAAATCACGGATTTAATCGACAACCAATTTCAAACGACAAGGGCATAATAATATAGTAATAATAATGGAGTAATAATACAAATATATAATAATAAAATAAGAAACTAATATACTGAATAAAACACAATGTAATCCATTTCCTATCTTTCCATTCCAATATAGTGCATGTATTACATAAAATACGTATAATTATCATTTCTGGCTGGAAGTAGTCGCGATGTGACTGGTCACAAAGGAAAAATCTCCTATTCGTAGTTGTTGCCAAAACTAAAGACAACGGCCGGATTGTCGGGGTATACAAAATCTCATTTATATTTGAATCCACCAATTTGTTCAATTTTATCCAATCGTATTTACAGTATGTAACTAATATAATCCAATTATTCGCGTTATGCGTACTGTATAAATAACTAATACAATCAAACAATCAAGACCTGGCTTTTGATCTTGCAATTCATTGCAAGAATTCCGCGCATTTGTTAAGAGTAAACTTACTACGGGAGGGAGGCGGTTATTAAAACGACGAAATAACATCAAATCAATAAAGAACAGCCTGCATATCATTGAGTGCGGGAAAATAAAGACAAAGAAAAAACTCCCCTCGTGCATGACTGCATGAGCAATGCGTTGAGCCTGAGGCAGTTCTTTGCTGTTGGGTTTTTGATGAAATATATCCAGCGTTAAAAATGTCTCCATTAATACCTCATACACTGCACTGATAAATCAATTCTATGCATACAGTATAATTTCTACATAATCATTGGTATTTAACAACTTTCGTTGGTCGAGGAAATCCATCGTGTTCCGCCAGTCTTTTACTTGCATGGCATTTTGACACAGGAACGTTTGTTTCATTGTTCGTTGTGTCGACTAACGCTCTATTTTCTATTACAGTTGACAAATTACTGCATCCAGAGTCATTCACCTCGAATTTTAACGGTTCCTTTTAAACAGAATAGGTCTTTCAGCGCAGTTTATGATATTCACACATAGTTATAATATTCGAGCCCAATAAATTTACGACAAAGAAATGTATGCATAATACCTGGCGTTCGGTTGTTGGATTTCCCACATTTGAAACTGCATGCTTTTTGGTCCATCGTTCAGCGGTTGTATTAAATTCTTCCCTTTGGTACTTGAACTGTTCAGACTGCAAGTTAATTTATAACAATTAAGAAGCAGGAAATCATTAAACAAGTTTCGAAACAAGATTTGTTCCAACGAAGTGGAAAATGAAACTATTCTATTCTTCCGGAAGACAAAAGTTCAGTGATTTTGCAGAACGTCTTATTCTAAATTTAAGAACTGGTTATAGTAATTTAAAAGTAAACGTATCTCTCTATGACTGCGCGACTCGAAAAACTAATTTCATAACATGGAGTTAATGCACACCTAAGGCGGAAGCAACTGGTTGTAGAGTCATACACTAACATATTATAGATATGATGATCTCGTCTCAGATCGATCTTCCACGCTCTGTTAAACCTCTGATCATGTTCAGATTATTCATCATAACTGTACCACTTACTATTTCTGCCATTAACGGATCGTCGGGATTTGGTTCTGCCATAAGAGATTGAACTGATTTTAATACTGTCAACACATTCCATGACGGTTTCCACCCACCCTAAGGAAATAACCAGCTTACTGTAACATCATATCCGTTAATCAAAAGTATACCTTTGTTATGAAAAACTTGAAACTTCTTTATGAATGGTTTAATTTATCATAGTCAAAATCAAGTACAGTAACTGTATTTGTTAGTATATTTTGAATGTTTTTCAAATTCTGTAGATTTTAATTGTTGTTTTAAGATATGTTTTTAATAATTATGTGTTTCTGTTTATGAATTGCTGCACAGCCAAGTATTTTTCGAGAGCGGATCGAGTAATGAATAACATATATAGAAAACTATAGACGTTCTCTGGTTATAAATATTTATTTTTTACAAGCTTTCGACTGTCAGTCTACAGTCTTAAACGCGGGTAGGTTATGATCTACCCGTTGAAGACTGTAGACTGACAGTCGAAAGCTTGTAAAAAATAAATATTATAACCAGAGAATGTCTATAGTTTTCAATATGAATAATCTTGGTTTCGCATCAAACATATTTAATGAATAACAGTTTCACATAATGATTATTTCATTATTTTGCTGTGGGAATGAATGATGGATTTATGGTGGTATGTAGGTAGTAAATATAGAATGGAAGTGAGAAAATAATAGACTAAATAGTATACATAATCTTTCTAAACAACAAAAATCCTTCTTAGTTTGTATATAAAGTCTAGTGAACTCAGTCGATTTGTGGAAAGTCTATGGGTGAATGTCAACAAGACACACACTAATAATTGGCTGGACCATACCTTTGGTGGCATTTTCAATATATCAAGGCAAATCCGTCCAGCATTGTCAATATTTGGATGATAAATGGGTGTAAGGAACTGTACTTTGGGAGGTTGAAAAGGATATCTGTGAAGAAAATAACTTGTTTCTAAGGGTCTGTTCATATGAGGCGAGCTGGCCCGGTTAACCGGCATCAGGGGATTCATTTAATAAAGCTCTTATCACGGCTTTGATAAACATCCAAAATGACACTTTTTGTGTGTGTTGGTGTTATGTACTGAGTTGAATATGATGCTTGTGGTGTTACTGAGTGTGCATCTGCACCGGTCAAAGCTGAAAAGTTTGCCTGACCACGGTGGGAATCGAACCCTCGACTTTGGCATACAAGTCATTCAATGCTCTACCAACTGAGCTACGAGGTCAAGTCGAAGGAACTGCAGATATTGCACAGCACACTCCCTATCAGGGTTTTTCAGTGACTGGTTACATTGTGAATAGATAGACAGAACCGAAAGCATTATCAATCCGAAGAACTTTCACAAATCATAATATGCCTGGATTACAAATATTTAAACATATAGGTTATATTGTATAGCTATTTATGTTCCAATGACCTTATTAACTTGGCGTGGACGCGTCCATGCCATATATATTTGTGTTCCAATTACTTTTTTAACTTGGCGTGGACGCGTTTAATTAATTTAACGTGGGCAAATAATACCACATAAAAATCTAACTAGTATATCTCTTTATTTTAATATTGTAAACACTACAGTATTTACCCTTCATACCTCAAATTTGTAAATATCTTGTATATATGTACCTTATAAAACTTTTCTTCTGCATTTAATATTATCTTAAAAATTACTGTAAATAATAAAATAATCTATAAAATACGACATGACTAGTGGCCTAGAAACAAAAGCCTGCAAAGGTTTCTAGTAGGTCTCTAGCCCAAATAGTTATTTATTAATAATTGTAATGTACATGGGAAAATAAAATTAAAAAAAAAAATGGTATCCCAAATTGGTTGTGTAAAACGTATGCCGAGATACTCGCAAAACCAGTCTGTAATATTATCAATTCTTCCTTTGATGAACAGAGATTACCGTCAATGTGGAAACATGCTGACATCATCCCAGTCCCGAAGGTAAAACCAGCCACTGATGTCAACAAACATTTGCGACCGATCTCCTTGACGCCATCAATCTCTAAAGTTGCAGAAGAATTTGTGATCGCAAAGTACATAGCGCCTGCTATATTGGATACATTAGATCCGGATCAGTACGGGGCCATACCAAAGTCCTCTTCAGTGCTTGCCCTAATCTCAATGATCCATGAATGGTCCCAAGCTACAGACAAATCTGGCGCAACAGTCAGAGTAACTCTTTTTGATTATAAAAAGGCATTTGACCTAGTTGACATTCCATCCTAATTAAAAAACTTCAAAACCTGACGTCATTACCCCCGAAAGGTGTGCTCCTGGATAACCGAGTTTTTATCCAACAGATATCAAAGTGAAGCTTGCCGACGCCCTTTCGTCATGGAGATATGTCCCCTCAGGAGTACCCCAAGGCACCAAGTTAGGCCCCTGGCTATTTCTTCTAATGGTGAATGACCTACGTGTGAACAGCATCAGTACGTGGAAGTTTGTTGACGACACGACAATTTCGGAAATCATTCCAAAGAATTCCCTCACCCACACTCAATCGGCTGCCACGTCTGTTGAGAAATGGTCAGCAGACAACAAACTGCACTTGAACGCAGAAAAATGCAAGGAGCTGAGGATCGACTTCAAGCGTGTTCATCAGGAGTTTGACCCAATTAGAGTAGACAACGTTCCACTCAAAATAGTGGATCACGTAAAAATTCTGGGCCTGATAGTCTCGAACTCATTGCAATGGAACCTCCATATCGACCATGTCATTAAGAAAGCGAACAAACGTCTGTATTGTTTGGTCCAACTCAAACGTGCAGATGTTCCTGAGGCAGATATTCCTGAGGCAGATATTGTTAACTTTTATTGTACCTGTATTAGACCCACTCTCGAATACGCATCACAGGTATTCCACACTCTTTACCAAAGTACTTGTCTGACGATCTTGAGCGAGTACAAAAACGATCCTTGGCTATAATTTACAGAGGGCAGCCATATTCAGAGAGCCTGCAGCAATCTGGACTAAACTCCTTATCGGTCCGAAGACAAACACTGTGTGAAAAGCTTTTCCTTAAAATATCAACTGACAGTGACCATAAACTCCATGCACTGCTGCCGCCAAAACACCAAGCGAAATATAACTTAATTGATTGATTGATTGATTACTTTATTAAAGTGTCATGTCTTATAGCCAAAGATCAACTTTCACTAATCGGGGACACTTAATCACTAATCGGAGACACAAACAAACGCCTCTATGATCTTCCAATGACTAACACTAACCGCTTTAGGAACACTTTTGTGCCATCCATGATATATTATAATAATTGAGTAGACTAACATGTCTAATATTTAAAGTTATATACTATTGTAAAAATCTACGTAATTCAGCCAAAGTGGCTGCAAAGTGGCTTTTAATAAAATATCTATCTATCTATCTATCCATCTATCTATCTATCTATCTGCATGTGGTCTCGACATGTCGGTGACAACTGCTTTGAAAAATGACCTATTTAGTGCCTTTTCATATTGGCGTGGATTTATCCAAACCAACAATTAATATGTTTGCAAAATATTCCTAATTTATAAACCATGTGAAAATGTGGTCTCGACATATCGGTGACAACTGCTTTGAAAAATAACCTATTTAGTGCCTTTTCATATTGGCGTGGATTTATCCAAACCAACAATTAATATGTTTGCAAAATATTCCTAATTTATCAACCTTGTGGAAATGTGGTCTCGACATATCGGTGACAACTGCTTTGAAAAATGAACTATTTAGTGTATTTTCACATTGGTGTCGATTTATCCAAACCAACAATTAATATGGTAATCACTGCTTTAAAAATGACCAAAATCTCCTGTAGTTTTATTATGCTCAAACCTGTTGAAAATATTGATCTTTTATGGTTTTTTTGCAACATGTCAATTTTTTTGGCAAAACTATTAGCATAGGATATTATGAGATTTTACATTTGTGGACATTTTTCTCGCATGAGATGTATTTGTCCATTTTTTAAGTAAATAGAATATCTCACTGTGCTCTGGAACATGTTTTTAGTAATTCAGGGCGTTTCCAATTTTCTGGAAGAGTGTTCACTTATTTTTAGGGGAAAACAATCCGCAAAATGCTTATTGTATTCTGCCGAGAAAGAGTCAATTTACCATTATAATTTATAATGCTAAATATTATAATGCTAAAAAGTCGCACTTCGTGGTGCGGAGACTCTCAAACGTGGGAGAGGCAGTACCGCAAAAATGGCGGGAAAATCGGCCATGCAAAAGGCTAATCGCTACTATTATTGCCGAGAAAACATGCATGGAGCTTCTGTACAGTATGCAGGTATAGTAAAGTACTATAAATAATAGTGAGACTAGCGAGTTATATATATACAGTATGTCTATATAATAGCTAAACAAAGTCTTAATATAAAGATTTGCTAAAATACAAAATACAAAACAAGATTTGCCGTACAGCACTATTTTCATCAGGAATATAGGTGATCATAAAATTAGAAAACCATTTTACGGAAATATCCCAAATACTGTAAACTACAATACCTTTCTGGAATATTTATATCAAGTTTAAAAATTCCACCACAATAAGGGGTATCATCACTACCAATGATGTCTACGATAAAAAAAAAGAAATTTTCGATTGTAAATAAAATATTGTACAGTCCAGAAATAATGAGATTGTGCTCAAATCCCTCTTATACAGGCAGGGTGTCATGTTACAAAGCATGTTCCATAATAATTATATCGTTTCTGCGATTTCACCCCGGTTTGAAATGTTATTAATACAACCCAGCCTGAAACTTGCCATGTAATTGTGAAACAATTTCAGCTTTGTTAACCGAGTTGAAATTCAAGCTGGACTGAGATTATCCATGTAATCAGCATCTTTAGTAATGAAATTATTTGCTGGGGAACTCTACTGATATGCAATGCATATGCAGCCTTTTGTCTTAACTAAAGTTTCAAGTACTATATGTTATGGTTTAATTCTATATGTAAGTAGCCACGTAGCCACAAAATCAGGTAACCACGTAGTCAGGTAGCCATGTAGCCACAAAATCAGGTAGCCATGTAGCCACGAAAACAAGTAACCATGTAGACAGGTAGCCATGTAGCCATGTAGTCACATAGTCAGGTAGGAATGTACTCAGGAAGGGCCAAAAAAATATGTGGGTTTCCTATTTCTTCTTGTAAAAACTTAGGTAGGGTACAGGCAGGTCGGGTTTTTTTTTAACTTTTTTTTAAATTTTCCTATTAAGACTTCATACATATATGACAACCGTTTCTGAGTTATGAGCAGAAATACTCAACATTGAACGTTGGGCTTTATATCAAATTGAAGCTATTGAAAAACGCTATTTGGTGTAGAAATTTCAAGACTTTAGCTAAAAGGGAAATATTGAAAAACTACAAACATAATTACCGATAATTTGCCGTTTTGCAGTTGTTTTTGTATTTTTTAAATATTTTTCTTTT
>CACRXK020010018.1:7401-18268 GCA_902702795.2 Paramuricea clavata
GATTCTATTACGAAAATCAAGATTTTTGCATTTTTTGCCGTCGCATTGTTTTGAAACTTATTCGGTCAAATTTTATGGTAAAGAGAAACTTACCGCGAGGATTTTGAGCATAAATATGATTGAATTGGATGAAAACTCGCAAAATTATCCAACGATAAAAGTTCGTGTATAGTACTGATATAGTACTATATATGTAACTTGTACAGTTTTGCTTTAATTTTTGCTCACTATTTGCATAGAAAGCAAATTATAACAGACCATAGATGATAGACCCTTATCCAGTGCTCTCATCAGTTTATTATAAGTAATAGCATGGCTTGAGGGAGATTAGTGATTAAATCACAGGGGGTCCAACTAAGAGCTGTGTTATGAATATGAATAAAACATTAATTAAACGTAATATGAATAAAACATCATAACGTAATATATTTAAATTATTGCACTTACTTGTATAAATCATAAGAGCTTTTATTTGCAGTGAATAGCTTTTAACAGGGCGCTTATACACGCTCAGAAAATCGCTCAGAAACACTTGATTCGAACGATTGTTCAAATATGGCGAATAAATTGACAAAACGAAAATATTACATGACGGTCCAACGAAAATAACAGCAAGGATTGCGGGCGTGAGCGGAAGGCGAGGGTAATATATATTAATAGAAGGGATGAAACACCGGTAATGCGATCGTGTGATGTGTTCCATAAGTAGCCTGTTCTCTCGGAAAATTCCAAAACGCCTCCTGCCAACTCCAACAACGTCTAAGCGCTTAATTAATGAAAATAAACAATGTTTAGCTATACCGGCTAATATGAAATGTTTAAATGTAGCGACCAACGTTTTTTTTTTACATTATTTAGTTTTATTATTATTTCGTCATACGTCACGAGAACAGGCTACTTATGGAACACATCTCGCGATAATGGCCAAGAATGCTCGCTGTTATAAATCACATAAATTAGATTGATCAGTGCTTTTTTGGTAATGACTAGGCTTGTTCATGTAAGAGAACATCGACTGAGCCTTAAAACCCCCACAAAAAGCTTAAACGGGTAGTCTAGAAGCATTTTAAAAAGTCACGTGATATTTGTTTCATCCCTTCTATTTATTTCTTCCCTCGCCTTTTCGCTTGCTCGCGCGCCCGCAATCCTTGCTGTTACTTTCGTTGGAACGTCATGTAATATTTTCGTTTTGTCAATTTATTCGCCATATTTGAACAATCGTTCGAATCAAAATGTTTCTGAGCGATTTTCTGAGCGTGTATAAGCGCCTTGTTAAAAGCTATTCACTGCAAATACAAGCTCTTATGATTTATACAAGTAAGTGCAATAATTTAAATATATTACGTTATGATGTTTTATTCATATTACGTTTAATTAATGTTTTATTCATATTCATAACACAACTCTTTAGTTGGACCCCCTGTGATTAAATGGCCCAGAAACCCGAGGCAGGTTTGCGGAATCCCTGAGGGCGAAGCCCTAGGGAATTCCGCAAACCTGCCGAGGGTAAGGGGTCATTTAATCACTAATCTCCCGAAAAGCCATGCTATTAGTTTGTAATAGCATAGTTGCGCTCCCATTTAAAAATGGACAAACATGCCCTACTTGGAATCAGCGTATTTAAGCTAAAACATTTGCTTCATTGCTTGTGGGATGTAAAAGCTTGTTGCACATGCGCACTTTTTACGCTTTAATCGGTTACGCATGCGCAATCTATCATTTAACGTACCACAACAAAAACGCTAAATATATTAGTATAAAATTGGAGACTGCACATGCGTAATTTAAATGATGCGGCAACTCAGGGATCGGATGATAGACTATTGACGGCTCTGAGCCAACTGTTGCTGTTCCTTGCACGATTATGTGCGTGAGGCACTTGCCTAATGCGTAGTCGTCAGGGAGACAAAGGTGTGACCCTTGGTAACGGGCGATTAGTTCTAATCGCCCGCTCTAGCGGGCGATTAGAACCGCCCGCTACAGCGGGCGATTAGTTAGTAATCGACCCTGTTGAAACAAAAGAAACCCGGGCAACTATGCTATTACTTCTCTAACAAGCAAGAAAGGGGGGGGGTACATAACAGTTCATTTTTCATAATTATGAGGACAGAGCAGATGATGATGAAAGATGCAAGTATAAAACACCATTCACAAGACTAGATGTTAACATAGCACAGTATTTCTGGCAATAAAACGCTCCAACTGACCAACTGACCATTTCACACGAACTTTTATCGCTGGATAATTTTGCGAGTTTTCATCCAATTCAATCATATGTATGCTCAAAATCTTCGCGGTACGTTTCTCTTTACCATAAAATTTGACCGAATAAGTTTCAAAACAATGCGACGGCAAAAAATGCAAAACTCTTGATTTTCGTAATAGAATCTATAGTCTTTTTGCCCTCTTGTACCGCCATCTTGGATTTATCATGTAGGCCCCGCCTGCGCTAGGTATGCGTTAGCAATCTAGATCTCCTATATCTATCGGTACGCCCATGACTTTGCTGTTTGCTTGCACGAATTGTTTTTCTCTGACGTAATGGCTGCACGAATTTTTTTTACAGGCATTTTTCTTTGCACGAATTTTTTTTTGGGAATTTTCACCCCCCCCCCCTCCCGGGATTTCTAATGGTCCGCCCCTTAAATCGTTAATTGACTTCGAGTTAAGCCCTCGGCGAAAAAGGGCGTGGCAGGGGCTTAACTCGAAAAGGGCTTAACTCGAAAAGGGCTTAACTCAAAAAGGGCTTAACTCGAAAAGGGCTTAACTCGGAGGGCTTAACTCGAAAAATACCTGCCCCCATCAAACCTATTGTTTTCTCTCTGCATTATATCAGCGAATGTCGAGAAGTTTTAACGTTCTTCTGAAAAACGGGAGCGGTCTTTTTTGATTGTAGGGAAATTCCCAGGGGTAAATGTTTATATGGGCTAAATAGCACACATCATTATTAAAAATAATGCAGCGTGCACACAGCATTATTAAGAGCCTGTCTCTGTAAAAACCGCCCGCTCGAATTTCATTTCAAACATGATCTTCGCTAAAACTCTGGCAACTGGAAGGCTTTACCAAACATATAAACAGTCTCGGTTTGGTTGAAAACGATTTTCCAGTCGCGCTGCAAATAACGAAATATTTCCCCCCTTCAAGGCCTGTTGGTCCGGACGTCTCGAAAATTGAAAATTACGCATTTTTCATTGATCCGTAAAATATTATATTCGCGTCAACTAGCAATGAATTTTATATCATTTCACTCATGAAACTTTCTAGTTTTCTTGAAGAAGAGGAATTTTTACCTAATATTAGTTGTAAAGGAAAAATTAAGCACAGTGTAAACCCTACTTATGACTATAAATCAAAGAGTGGAAATGGCCTTGATTTAGATTCTATTTTTCAAACTTTGGGACCTTGTCAATCGCTCGGGCCTATTTTTCAAGGAAGTATAGTCCTTTGTTGGCAAATATATGCAAAAAACCCTGTACGATTTCAGTATTTCAAAAGTTATGGCCGTTTGTATCAACACACATGCGTGTATTTGCGGTGAGTCGTCATATTGTAAAATCACTCTATCTCGTGCAGATTCTAACTTAAATGCAACAATATACAGCTTATCTCGTTACTATAAACTCAAGTTTATTTCCTTTTTAAGTCAATTTCCAATTCCTCACATAGCCGATCCCATCATTAAACACAATAGTACATGTCCTTCTCTTCCTCTTGATCTGTCCGACCTTGGTTGTTTCAGGTTGTTTCGAAACGTTACGTTGCTCACACTTCGCATATGTAAATATCCTTTCGAAACAGAATTTGTTCGAAAATGTTATGGAGCGATGAGTCGTCATATTGTAAAATCACTCAATATCGAGACATAAATACAACAATGTACAGCAGCTTCTCTGCTTTAGTCAAGATTAATTACAACTTGTATCGCGTGACCGAAATGGCGAAATGTACAAGCTTTGCACCGCTAATAATAGAACTACTTTGTTTACGACTTTTTCGGTGGGTGTAGATAAAAGGCGGACGGATAAAAGGCGGACGGCGGACCGCGGAGCATTTTTATCAGCACATGATTTCCACCGCAACTAATTATAATACCCCAAATTAAAGTATACCAGCCTTAGATCTGTGAAATGAATATGTTTTCACCTGTTTGAATTTTTAGCAATTGAATTTAATTTAATCAGCATTCAATACATATGTATGATAGGAGGCTATTCACGTCTTTCGCGTGAAACTTTTGGAAATATTGTAAAAAACCGCCTTAGTACGTTTTGGTGCTTCTGTATATAACTGCCCAACACTGGCATTGAATTAAAATATTATTAGGCGGGGCTATTACATGGCATTCACTTGCTATCATTTTCATACTTTAAATTGTGCTGACTTGGCTTTTTTTATAACGAAAATAATCCCGGGCCCGTTTTACTTAGTTTGAGGTTAACAAGTAGCCAAAGTCCATTCATGTGAGTGCTTACACATCACTATTCCACTGTATATAAATGTAGAACGAAATTATAACCTTCCCTAAGTCCTTCAAGTACATAATAGAATACCCAATATTTACGCGGCCCAACTTACATTGCCCAAGTTGACGTCACATATATATACACATATCAAACAGCTTGTCACACTGATTACTGTGTGACATTTACATATATATTAGATCATATTATAAGAAAATTATATTAACACAAATATGTCAGGAATATAAATAATAGTTAAACAAATAACAAATGGTAAATATATACATTTGTGACGTTTGCTTGTCCAAACTTTATAAAAAATATCCATAGCCAATACTTAATACTTATACTACATAATGTACTTAACGCATTTAAAAGTTATTAGACTATGAAGTTTATATTTTATTTGAACTTTTTATATATAAACTGTAGTTGATTCGTAGAAAATACTGGTTCCCTGAGGGCTTTCTATCTCGGCAGTTGTGTTAGCTCTTTTCAGTTTTTAAGCTTGCATGCTCCCCGATGATTGAATCACAACCATATTTTGGTCTCGAAAGACGAAAAACTGAGAATCGGTTGCACCATATTTTATCTTAGTATATTAAATTATTTTTAATGGTTAATTAAAAAAAATCTGTTGACCCCAAAATTTTCCAAATTTGGTAAATGTAGTAATATTTTGCACCTGTTCCAATATTGTGTAACAATCCACGATTGTGATGTTTAATTAAGAAAGAATACCATGCATTTTAACTCTAATAAAACTTCATTGTTTCCAAACAACGGAGATTACGTAAAATTTGTGTAGAAAACATTATATGTTGTTTTGTATAAGTAAGATACGCTTTTCAACAAGTAATAATGCTGATTAAAAAATCATTTAAAACGGGTGAAACAATCCGTTTATCACCATGTGTTTATAAAATGCTCCGCGGTCCGCCGTCCGCGGTCCGTCCGCCTTTTATCTACACCCCTTTTCGGTAAGCAGGATAAACATAGGTGTACAGGAGGGAAAAAATAGTGGGACGGACAATAGTTTGACCGATATTGAAGGAAATTTTCCTGGAAATTTGTCCGAGGGATGGGGGGAGAAAAATTTTCAAGATTTAATATGAAGACTTAGAATAACGAAATATAAAAAAGGCTTCACACGGCTTTTAAAATACAGTCTGGCGGTAATAAGAATCAAAAAAATTATTTTATGTGGCCTACTGTAAGCTTTCCTTTCATCATTTGCCCGATTTTTAAGCCGAACTGCCAGGATTTTAAATAGAATCTGCCCGACAAAAATAATATTTGGGGGGCAACCCCCAGTGGTACGCCTATATGAGAATAAATTAACAGGCCGTAGTCAGCAATTTACACGAATTACACCTATTCTGCATTTTATACTTGGTCTGCTGGCAGTTGCTGCGATCTATGGCTTTCTTGCTGCAATCTGTAAGATTTGCTGCAATCTGCGATCTGCAAATATACTGATATTCTTAGCCTTTGGTAGAGTATGCGAACGGTTAGCAGTTATCAAAGATAAATAAAAATAAATACAAATATAATATTAATACCAAACCCTTGTTAACTTTAATCATGAATATAACATGCATTCTGGCACTTACTTGACTTCGCCTACTTCAACTTTCCTTAGCGGTATAGACTTCATCTAACCCTCATTTAGATGAAGTCTTAAGCTTGGCCAATTAACCAATTCCGAAGCGATCCAAGCTATATCGGAATCGATTTCTAACATAGGACCGGCAATTCGTCAATTTCAAGAGTTTATGGATAGAAATAAAAAGATTCCCGATGATGAATTTCGGACTGAGTCAACAATTATAACGAACGAGTCTTTTGAATATGCAAATCGAGAAAACATCTGTAATGGTAACAAAGCTAAAGTATGCAACCCTATTGTCTCGAATGAACTGATTAATCCTACCGAGAGCAATGGATGTGATCATACAATACCTAATGAAAATGCCTCTACTTCATTTGAAAGAGTAGAACCTATAGAATTGTCGAAGGATGTGTCTACTGCATCTCGTCCTATATCAACTAATGATTCAATTGGCGCTGAACAAACTAAAGTGGAAGGAGATCAGGTGACATATGCAAAAGTAGCAGCATCTATGGCAATGCCTAAAACGAACAAAATACCCACATCTAGCCCCCAGAATTCACAACGTGAAATTGACGAGTTGTCTAGTGACCTCGATGGCTTTAATTAATTAATGGTTTATTATAAAAATCGTCGCGCTCGATGAAAGCGAATTGCGAAATTATTTACAAACTTTAGTTAAAAGTATTAAAAAGTACCTTGTGTTACTGGCATTATATTACAACAATAGTTTACTGATCTATGAATTAATATCGAAAGAACTTTTAAATTTACAAAATTTACAAAATTTATAAATTATGTGATTGAATACACATAGTAGGAAAAAAGCTTTTCTTAAAGCGCTCCGTCTTACAAGGAAACAGTGTTAATCTATTTCCGTACCTTAAATTACAATTGTGTCCATTGGCCCGAGAAGGTGGTATTAAATGATTAAGGCGTGAATCAGGCTGTCTGATTTTGTCAAACGTTTTTATGCACAAACCATCACGTCTTGCGCGTAATGTCGAACATTTAGCTTGGCCCAGAGCAGCGTCATAGCTTAATGCGGGGTAGATTATTCGCATTGTGCGCTTCTGGATCCGTTCAATTTTATCTGACAAGTTAATGGTCAATGATGAATGCCATACCGGACAGCAGTACTCAAGCAGGGATCTAATAAGTGCAAAATGTACTCGTAGTAAATGAAACGGTGAAACTCCACTGCGCTTGAGAACTCGTAAGATGTGTAGTCTTTTTGATGCTTTGGTTTACTACTAAGTAAAACCAAGAAATTTCTCGTAACAGGTATAGACGAGAATGTGAAAGAAAGCCAAATCTTATCTTTTCTTAATAAACGAAATATAATCCCGACTTATATTTCCATTTTCAAAAGTCGACGCAGGGGAACAATCTCATCTAAGATCCATGTTCCGTCGGCCGTCAGTTCCCTGCTTCAGGAAGATAATTTCTGGCCTAAATACATAAGTTGTAAGCCATGGAAATCGAAAGAAACACAAACTATGTGGTCAAAGAAAAGTAGCACCCATCTTGGGAAATATTCAACCTACGTATAATGGCTCATATTCCAGTTATAATCTCATCACGTAATTATAGATATAAACGAAATAGGCACAACCCTACCAACCTAATTACTTTAAACATTTCAAAACGGAATTATAGACCGACTAATCAAACCGCTAATAAAACTATATCTAACATATCCAGAATTATGGCTTTCAGCCAGATATCCATCAGTCTATGTCCAGTGGATACAGGCATATGGGTCTGAACGCGCCGGTATTTACTAATTATGAATATAGGAGACCCGGAGGAGTGGTACATGCGTCAGGTGAGACACCTGGGTTATATCTAACTAGGGGGAGGATTGTCAATTGGGACGTTAGTCCTGTTTTCCTCTCCTGTCACTCCGTCTTTGTGTCATTGTTAGTTTAGGTGTTGCATGCAAGTCCTGTATTTATTTGTAATTTGTAATTCGCAATGTAATGTAATGTGACATATTTCATTAAACTAAACTAAACTAAACTATCCTCCTAACGAACATATGTCACATTTCGAACAAAGTTGACGATCTACACGCTATTGTTGAAATGAACAGTCCCTCCTTGATTATGATTACAGAGTCCTGGCTGAATACAAATATACCCGACTCTGCTATAAGCATTGGAAGAATGTTCAATACCTATCGGCGGGACCGACTTACACCAGGAGGGGGTGTATTAGCATATGTGAACGCTTGTATACCAACTACATATCTAAAAAATTTAGAAGAAGATAACAGAGAGGTCCTATGGCTGCTTCTTAAACCCCCCAGAACCCCTAGGCCTTTTAGCGTTATAGTGGCAGTTGGCGTCTACTTCCCCCCAGGGCAGTCGGCAGAAAGTGAAAGAGAACTGATTGAGTATATTACTAGGGGACTTGATTCTGTCTTACGAGATTACCCGTCTGCTGGTGTATGCATAATGGGAGACTTCAATCAAATGAAGCTGAGTAGACTATGCAGAAGATTTAACTTGAAGAAGTCTGTAAAAGCACCGACAAGAGGCACCAGAGTTTTAGACCAAATACTAACGAACATGTCAGATTTATATAAAGAAGTGGTGCACCTGCCTCCAGTTGGTCGCTCTGACCATCAATGTTTGTTGTATAGTCCCAAAACAATACAAACCGTGAAGCCTTCTACTCGAAAAGTGCGCCTAACGAAACCATGTAACCTAAATGCACTCGGCCTAAAATTAAACCTTGAGGACTGGAAATCAATATTTGAGGCTCGAGATATCAATAACAAAGTTAGTCTTTTTACAAATACTATGATAGACATATTAGATAAAACAATCCCTGTAACCACGATACGTACCCATGCGTCTGACAAGCCATGGATGACGGCTTATATCAAAAAAGAGATTAAAGCGAGGCAAAAAGCCTATACTACTCGGAACATGACCAAATATAGACAATTGGCTGATAAGATCATTACACTTATCAAGAAAGCTAAAGCAGAATTTTATTCATCTAAGGTCAAAAGCAAACGCAAACACGATGCAGCAAAATGGCATAGAACGATATCCCAGTTAGCTGGCTTTGAAGGTGACAATCTAAACAACAACTTAATCTCAGACAGCACTCCCGATACAGTGGAAATACTGCAGAATATATTTACTAAACCATGGTCAAAACTTCCTGAAACCATAATCCCTAGTCTTGAAGACGTAGCGTCATCACTGAGGCAAGAAAATCCTCCTACTCCCTCAATTGGACAGGTTAAGACTGCCTTGAAACAACTAAACTCTAAAAAAGCCACCGGGTCCGATGGGATTCCAGCATGGGTGCTTAAACGATACTGGAAGAACTAGCGCCCATCGTTCATGACATTATTTGCGCCAGTATAAAAGAATGTGAATATCCAACTGCGTATAAACACGCCTTAGTTATCCCAGTTCCGAAGGTCAATCCACCAAGAGATATAGAGAATGACTTTCGCCAGATATCCATTCTTCCCCAAATGGCTAAAGTGCTGGAAAAGCTGCAGCTCAAACTGAACCTTCCCAGTTCACGTATAAATGATAATCAGCATGCCTTTACAAGCAAACGATCAACCGTGTCCGCACTCATCAACATCTCGCAGAACTGGTTTAATGTGACCGACAATACTCATAGCGCCAAAAATGGAGTTCATGCACCATTCATAGATTTTCGCAAAGCGTTTGACCTTGTTGACCACGGAATTCTACTTCGTAAGCTCGCAGAAATGAATGTAACCAAAGCCTTTTGGCTATGGACACGTAGTTTTCTGGAAGATAGAAGACAACAGGTCAAACTAGCAGGAACCCTATCATCGGTCAAACCTTGTCCTGCAGGAGTCCCACAAGGTTCTGTGATGTCCCCCGCTCTTTTTAATATTCACATTAACGATATTGAGAACTCAATCCCAGATGGATTATCCATAAACATATGCAAATACGCGGATGATTGTACACAGGACAAAGTGGTGTCACAAGGTTCATCCAGCCATATGCAGGAGGCCCTTGAAGCAGTACAAGAATGGTCTAATAGGAACAAAATGACGATAAATTCGAAGAAAACAAAAGATATGTGGATATGTTTTAACACAGCAATACCGGCACAAGAACCATTGCTCATTGGAAACGAGGTAGTGGAAAGAGTAAATTCTCATAAACTGTTGGGTGTCTGGCATCAAAACAATTTGAAATGGAACTGTCATGTCAAGAACATTGTAAGGAAAGCAAATAAACGAATGTTTAGTCTGATGTGTGATTAGTTACATGTAATGAATCCAAGATTAGACCTGTTTTAGAATATGCAGCTCCGATATGGGGTGGTTTACCACAATATCTCATTGATGAAATAGAGAGCATTCAAAACAGATGCATCAAAATCCTTGGCACATCTCGGTGCAACTTTGAAACGCTAGAACAAAGAAGGGCACACCTAACTGTTAAGGAATACCAAAGAATTCTAAGTGATCCGACCAACCCATGTAATAAACTTATCCCCAACCTTTTACCCATGAACACGATCTAAGAACAACAAATAATCTACCATATGTTGTATCGTATACTAAAAGACACCGGCAATCCTTTATACCTAGAGCTATATCCCTTTTAAAACAGTCCTAAATTAATTTTATAGAATATATAACTAGTATAAACATTTTTAGCAACATTGATGTAAATAATAGTAAAATTTCTTCTTATCAATTTTAACCTTAGCACTTCTTGTAAATCCATTGTACTTTTTTAACCAAAGATGGATATTAAATGTTATTATTATTATA
>CACRXK020010019.1:2291-18266 GCA_902702795.2 Paramuricea clavata
CCCCCCCCCCCCTCAGTTTCTTAACGGATTTAAACATATCTCGAAGGTGGTTCTGAAGGAAAGTGGGGGGAGGACTGGTTTGAGTGCATCGCCGAGTGCAGCGACAAATAGGACACTGCTGGAATTGACTAATACATTAGGGTTTTGCATATATCAAGAAGAGCTCATGTTTTACTATTGCCCCCTTCTCAGTCTCTATTACTCAATGTGCTAATGCATATATTTTCATAACCCCAATGCAGCGTCTTGTTATATATTAATACGATATTATTATTATTATTATTATTAATCTTATTTAAAAACACGGTAGCCTTTCACAAAGAGTGATTTTCAAAGGGCCGTGTGGACAATTACATTACTAAAAACAATTACTTAATTAATTAATGTATTTACAAATATACATCATGAATCAATTAGGTTAATAAACAGACATATTTTATAAAAGTACTGTAAATTATTGTAAGGAATTGAAACAACTATCTATTATATTATGGAAGGCTGTTAGACTAGTTGTTTCTCTTAGAATATTTAGACTATTTATTGGAATGTTATTCCAAGCCGCTGCTCCTCTATAGGAAAAGCTATTCTTTAAAAAAATTGTTTTTGGTTTCCTTTGGGACAATTTTAAGTTATTGCTGCGCAGATCGTAGTCGCTATTTTCACAAGTATGAAATAAATGTGGTATATAGTTTGGAAGCATTCCTTTAAGCGCTTTAAATGTTATGAAAAGATCTCGCTTTTTTAGGATTAATTCAATAGGTTTCCAACCAAGGTTTTGAAATATTATAGTGAGGACCTTATACTATAATCTGAACTCGTTATAATCCTAGCAGCTCGTTTTTGTAGCTTGTAAAGTTGATCTATGTGTGCTTGATTATTATTTTGCCACATAGTTAAACAATAGATGAAATGAGGCATCACTAATGCATTATACATTATTTTAAGTGTGTCTACACTGTTAATTTGAAGGTGTTAAAATAACACCAAAAATGGTGTCAAATAAAAAGGTACAAAATAACACCTTTTTGGGTGCTATTTTAACACCACTTTGTAGGGTGTCAAATTAGCACCTGCAAAGGTGTTAAAATAACTCCATTTTTAGTGTCATAATAGCACCCTTTTCGGTGTTGTTTTAGCACTCTAACCTTAGTGTTAAAATAACACTCAATTTTAGTGTCATTTTAGCATTACCGAATATTAAAAATGTATATCCCTTCTATCCAACACACAAAACAATTAATAAAACAATCTGTTGAAAAATTTATTTACATTATACTTTACAGCATTACTTATCTATGTCATATATGAAGTTTATAGTAAATTCAGAGTTATTGCACCTAAGGTTTACACTATATAGAAACATTCACAGAAATAGACCATGATTGTGACGCCATAACTCTCCTCGTACTACACTCACTCTAGTCATTAAAGATAAGGACAATACCGTAAACTTCCAACTATAAGCCCTGGGCTTACATTCTTTCGTAAGCGATTTTTGATGGGCTTATATAGGGGGGGGGGGGAAACTTATATACAGGGGGCGTATACATGGACAATCTTTTGTGTTAGTTTAATAGTAATAAACAAGTATAGTATAATAGTGATAAACAAGTGTTAAACAAGCATAGTAATAATAATGTCGATAAATAGTTGTAATAGTGATAAACAAGTGGGCTTATTTATATTTGGGTGGGCTTATATTCAGGGGGGGGCTTATATTTGGAATGAGGTGAGCGTTAGTACATGTGGTGGGCTTATACGTGGGGGGGGGACTTATACATGGGGGGCTTATATTTGGAGATTTACGGTATATCCTGCATGTACAATACATGCATTACATTAATGATATAATATCATCATTATCATAAATTGTGCATTATCATAAACTGCAGTTTGTTGGCTTTATTGCACAATTTGAATTTTTCACAAACATTCACTCTGCAATCAATGAAATCAAACTTATCTCTTCCAGAGGTCCAGTACCAATAGACAAGGGGTTGAGATCCTGATAAAAGGGGTTGAGCATCCTCTACACAAAAAGATTTAAACATAGAATAAATTTCTGTACTTTATACATACACATATATAGATTAAGTTCTTTCAATTAAGTATCTTAATCTATGTTAATTGTTTAATCCATGTCCATAATATAAACACACAGATACTAAACAATTGTTTCTTCAAAACCTGTAATCACTGTAAATATCAATCATACAGCAAAGTAGACTATTCACTAGCTACCGTTGCAAACAGTAGATTGTTTAACTACCTGAAAAAATAAGAATTTCTTTGAATGATTTTCTTATTTTTCAATCAGTAAATACTAATTCGACAACCTACTTTTGAAAATACTTCTCACAATTACATACTTTGATTCAATTGGATCACTTCAATACAGTTTATATACGTCACAATCCAAATGAAAGTTTATGTTACCGGTGAAGATAATTTGTAACCAATAGAATCTTTGCTGAATGGTACTCTAACCCATTAAGCGGGAGCCCTCTCCCCTTGACAAGTAAAATCGTCCGGTGTTAGACAAAGTAAAATAATAAAGTAGGGTGCAATTTATGTGGCATAGTTGACATGAAGGGGGTAACTAGGCACATGGGCAGATACGACAGTTAACCCATTAAGCACCAGCTCTCTCCCCTTGATAAGTAAAATCATCTGGGATCAGACAGAGTTAAATAGTCTGGCATTAAATAAAGTAAAATAAAAAGTAGTGCATATCAGGGCATAATGCAACTCAATTTGTAATTTTCTGTGGTGAGTCGGCTACAAAATGAAAATTGGTATTATTTTATATTCCAAGTTTATTTGTAGATACTGTAATTCATTGTCAATTAATAATTTAACGTCAATTATTGATCATTTGTTGGCATTAATTGTCAAATTGCCACAAGATAACAGAGATAAGTTCACATAAAACCCACCCACTTATAATGTTGATTCGATGTTGTTGTGGCAACATGAATATGCACGTGGCCCCTTCTTAAACAGTTTCTTTATGCATAAAATTGGGAGCCTGGAAATTCTCGAGAAGCATATAAACAATAGTATGAGGGACTCAAACATGTATCCTCAATATATTCAGGGAATTTAGGAACATTCTACTTGGGTTGTCTGGATATTAAATAGAAATACAGCTATTTACTATGATAGCACAATATAGATAACACAAAGGAAGGATTGTTCTGCTCTTAGGCCCCATTTACATGAAACCGGGATGAAGTCAAACTGGAAGGAAAATTGAAATTGTCAACATGTTTACATGAGATCAGTACAAAAATCACAAAATTTTCAATTTATTCCCCTTACTAGGCAATTTTCTTGTTCAGATGGCTTTTGTTAGCAAATGTTGTTCCAATGTCAAGGTTACAGCCAAGACCGGTCTGAACTGTATTTGTGTTTACATTCATGCCGGTCTGAATTCATGCCAGTCTAAAGTCAATCGGCTTGATCCAGCAGGCAGAATGACTTGAGACTGGTCTGTCAAGTTATTTTCATCCCGGTCGCTTGTGAACATCTATTATAGATCATACTATGAGCAAAACAAAATGGTCCCGGTTTGACTTTGTTGTGGTCTCATGTAAACTGGGCCTAATACAAAGCCATAGAACTTGCTTTGGAGATTATATCAATAACATTGATATCCTCTCAATAGATCAATACATTAACAAATATAAATGTTTATATTGTTAACTTTAATGTATTGATCACTATTGAAACGGTATCAATATTAACTCATTTAGCTAATATTTATCTAATCGCCAAAGCAAGTTCCATGGCTTTGTATGAGCGAACAATCCTTCCTTTGTGGACCCTTGTAAATATAATTGTATATTTCATACCTTCTTGTAGCCTGTATATATCATGATTTCGACAGTTCGACTTGCTTAGAACACATACTATGACAGTATTTATTGCTTGAAATTATAACCTGTCAATACAAAGCAATATCACTAAGTTTTAATGTATTTTAATAACAATATATTGTTGAACCAAATACAAAATACAATGCGGTCAACGGCAATGGCGGTTAAAATATACATGAATATATTACTATTTATGGCACATATTTACACACGAAACTTAAAACTTTGTCTGAATCTTCAAACAATGTTGTATTTCTTCTTATTTTCTACTATAATTTAAGAAATCTTGGCTTTATCAACCGACGTTAAATTAAAATTTCCAAACGACGCGCTAGAAATGTGCTCTCGCTAAGCCTTCTGGGAGGCCCTTCTGAAGGCACTGATCTCAATCATGTGAGCAATCCAGTGCAAATAAACCTACATTTCTAAGGTTTTTTTGACAGGGACTCTTAACTTTAAAATTCTAGCTGTCTTGTTATATCTCCCTTGCATGAACATATTTTGTCATCACCACACAATTTCTTTTCACTGCATATTTTTACTGTTTATCACTGCACACTTTCCTGACATCACTAACACCAAAATGACAGATTGCTTAGATTATTTTTTATTAGTTTTTCAATGAGGCTCTACAAGGATTACATTAAAGGCGATAATATGTAAAAATATGATCCTTTGCCCCATTTACTTGTCTGAAAAACGTAAACCGCTCCTACGTGGTCCGCCACTTTGAATCTGAAAACCGGCTCACGAGGTGCTATTTTGACACCCTAAGTTTAACTCTCAAAACGGTGCTACTTTAACACTTTCACTCAATAGAATGGGTGTTATTTTAACACCCTAGAAAAGTGTTAAATATCTATGGTGCTAATTTAGCACTTCAAAATCAATTCCCAACTTCATAGTGTTAATTCAGCACCCAAATTGGTGTTAGATTAACACTTTTTATTTAACACCACCACAAGGTGTCATTTTAACACCTACGAAGGTGCTATTTTAACACCTTCAAATTAACAGTGTAAGTCTACGAAATCTTTGGCATTTCTTAATAGATTAATATTACTTGAGATCTTTTTGCATTGTTCTTCATTTTGTTTACTCCAGTTAAGTTTGTCGTCAATAGTAATATGTAAAACTTCTTTTTAATTTATAGAGACGGTCGATTTGGTGTCTGTTAATTGTGATATTTGGCACGTGACTTAAGTTTTCCAATCGTTGTCGAGATCCAATAATCATATATTTAGTGTTTTTAACGTTTATTGTTAATTTATTACTAGCATGACAGAATTACTGGATTCTGATTGGTTGAGAGGAGTACAATTATTTCATTAATTGTACTGCAGTACAATTAATGATTTTCCAAAAACAAACAAAATGGCGGAAAGGTATTTTAAACACAAGCGTGAAATGAAATTGCAGTGGAGGAACTAGATGAAAATACGAACAAAAGCACCAAATTTTGCTTTAACAAAAGAACTAAATGAAAATACAAACAAAAGCACCAAATTTGGGTTGAATGTCTGGCAGGACTGGGCTTTGGCGAGAGAATATGATGTTGACATTGGGAAGTACGTATCCAATTTTGTCATGCTAATAATAAACATGTTGCTCGTACAATTAGGGATTAATAGTACTCGTGATGTTTGGAAATTTGCCAAATTGGACTCGCCCCGGCGGCTCGTCCAATTTTGGCAAAATTTCCAAACATCACTCGTACTATTAATCCCTAATTGTACTCGCCATCGCATGATTACCTACACTTATTCGCTGATAGCCATACTCATTAGATCATTGTTGAGTTTACTTTCAATATCTATTGATGAATTTCCTTGACGTGATAGAGTTGTATCATCTGCAAATAGATTTGCATGGGTTGATTTAAGGCATTTCGGGAGATCGTTAATATAAATTAGGAAAATAGAGGACCAAGATTAGATCCTTGGGGTACCCCACAATGAATTGTTTGAATATTTGATCTACAATTATTTAGAACGCAAATTTGCTTTCCTTGGTCCAAATACGACTGAAACCATTTAAGTGCAGTACCACGCACTCCACAAGCTTCAAGTTTTGTTAATAGGATCTGGTGGTCAATTGTATCGAACGCCTTTTTAAGGTCTAAAAATATAACCCCATTAATTAAACCTTGGTCCATTGCCTTTAGCCACATTTCTGTAGATTGAAGTAGTGAGGTTTCAGTGGAGTGATAGCGACGAAAACGTGATTGGTTGTTAACAATTATATCATTGTGGTCTAGAAAGGTATTTAGTTGTTTGCTGACCAGTTTTTCAAATATTTTTGCGTTGCAGGAAATGACTGATATTGGTCTATAGTTTTCACAAAGCGTTTTGTCATCAGTTTTATATATTGGAGTTACCTTTGCAAGTTTCCAATCACCAGGAAATATTCCAGCTGTTTCAAGTGATAGGTTAAATATATATATACAAATGATTAAAATATTGTCTCATCAGCCTGTTTCACAAGCTTAGTTGAAATTTTGTCTAGACCAGTTGATTTTCCAATTTCCAAATTTTTAATTTCTCTTTTTATATCATGAATTGATATATTTTCAAAGGTAAAAGCAGTTGTAGAATGATTCATGTATGACAGAGGATGTGGACTAGTGTCACTATCAGTGATATTATTAGTCATATTAGGACCTATGGACGTGAAAAACTTGTTGAACTCGTCAACTATGTCTTTCTTATCGGTTATCTTATTTCCCTGACCTATATTAAGTTCGTTGACAGTTGTGGCTTTGGATTGCCTATTTAAAAGATTATTTAATGTATTCCAACCCTCTTTACTAGTTTCACTGTTTTGGAGTTTAGTGTTGTAGTATCGGGCCTTAGTTGCTTTAATTACTTCGTTAAGTTCGTTTCTACAACGTTTATAAGCTTCTTGGTAATTACAAGAGTTGAATTTAATTGCTTTTTGTTTTAAATAGTATTTATGGTATGCAATGTTTTTAATATTATTTGTCATCCAAGGACAGTGTTCGCTTTTGACTCTCCGAAGTCGAAGTGGTGCATGTAAGTTTGCAATATCAAGAAAAATAGTTTTCCATACTTCCCACGCATGGTTTGGGTTGGAAAAATTATAAGAGTTATAGTGGTTATGAAAAGCCGTTCTTAGGTCGCGTTGGAATGCAGTAGAGTCAAAGTATTTGAACTGCCTTGTTTCAACCAGTTTTGTTTCAGACTTTGGTATGCCAACCTTCCGACAAATATATACTAAACTATACGGTCGCTTATACCTAAATGTATAACTCCAGAATCAATGATTTTTATATCGCTTGCTTTAGTTATTATTACATCAATTAATGTTTTAGTTGTCGGCGTTATTCTTGTCGGACTCTTGATGCGCTGCTTTGATTGATATTCATTCATTAAGTCTGACAATTTTTTAGTATGATGTGTGGGATTAGTGGCAATCATACCGCAATTTAGATAGCCAGTAATAATAAGATCTACATTTTTATCGCTTAATTCCTGTAAAAGCTTTTCAAAGTCATTCAAAATATTAATATCACGAATTCAGAAGTTTTATTTTTTATTGTTTTGCATCGGCTAAATCGTATTTCATTCTTACAAATATTTTAGGCATATTATTTATATTTATGGTATACATATCCAAAGGATAGTGATCCACCAAGCCGCTGTGAGATATTGAAAGAAGTTCATCAGCAATAATGACTTCCTAGCAGTGCATGCGACTGTTAACTGCAATTGTTAGCACCTTTTTGCAAGAAAACACAACATCCATGTTTGGCAGCATAAAAAGATTGTGCAACATCAGAAACTCGGGAAAGATAAATTGCTGGTAGACCATCACCATCCCTTTGCATATTTATCACCACAGATTTTAGCCCAGTCAATTCGAAAGAAAAGAAACAATGTATATACCATTAATGTTTGTACCATTAATGTATGTACCATTAATGTATGTGCCATTATTTTGCCCCCCTCCCCTTCCATTTACCATAACCCCATAAATTATGACCACTCCCTAAAATTGTACAAATTAAATATATACTTTCAAAAACTCATTCCTAATTCATGAGGAAAACACAAAGAAAAATCATAAGCGTGTCGTATCTTTATATGTGGAGATTTCCCTTGATTTACATAAATTTAACTTTGATTTTCTCGACTTACACAACGTATTTTTTGAAAATTACTTCACCAATGAACTTACTGAAGCAATATAAAACACTCGCAGTGATACTCGGCTTCGCCTTGTATCTTTATATCTGATTAAAACACTGCTGCTCATATATTAAATAGTACTTATTAATTAAAACATTTCAAATACCGTCAATAAATAATCTAAAGTAGAACACAATCGACTGTGTTAAATGGTTAGTTTTGCATGAAAAAACTTACAGCGTCAAACTTGAATTCTGGTCGATGTCGTACGTGTGGAGCAGTTATCTGCGCTCTTCATCTTGAAGGTCTTTTAACTGCAAAACTTTCCCTCCATAAAAGAAATAACACAGCCTATATATTAGCCAACAAAATCTGCGAAACAATAGACCTTTCTGGTAATTACGTCACGACTAACACTGTTTTCAAATTAGGACCATCTTAATTGGAATGGATTTCAAATTTGTTTCTCGCGGGCTATGGTCAGAGGAGCAGAACATCCTTCTCCACCACATGCATAAAAAAGAATTTTGGATTATGACCAATAAATGTGGAAATAAGCTTAAACACGAAAACGAGGCTGATGGGTCAAGAGGGGGCATGGCCACTTTTTCACATTTTATAGTCAAACTCCAAAAATCTTTTTATGCATGTGTCGAAGAAGGATGTTCTGCTTCTCTGACCATGGCCCGTGAGAAACAAACTTGAAATCTATTCCATTCCAAGGTGGTCCTAAGTTGAAAACAGTGTAGTTGTGACGTAATTACCGAAAAGGCCTATTCACTGCTCATAGTTTACAATAAATCATTGCTCTAACCTGGTCCAACCTGAGGAAGCCGGATGTTCACTCAGCCAGTAACATTGTAGCCGTTGGTGTCTTGTGGGCACTGTCTTTGTGATATTCTTGAAACATCCAACATATTGTGCCAAAAGTTTGAAGTAATGATGCTTCGCTTCAAAGCGCATATGCACCAGTTGCGCACAAGGGGTCCAAATCTAAAAGTTAGAACAGAGTTTAAAATAGCAACCGATGTACTGTTTAGGGAGATTTAAAAACAACTTAAAATAATGCGGTTTACGGGTCTTATACAAAAACGAGTCTTTACTGTAATAAATAACATGATTACCCAAAGCAAATAAATCTACCTTGTTAATTTTTCAGGAGGGATTGTACCATAATTATAAGGCTAAACTAGACTACGGGGTACGTCAGTGAAGACAGCATAATTCCATCAGTTCTTTATATTGATTTCAATTACCATTGGAAAGCAGCACACTGGCAAAATCGACGCTGTCTGGAAACATGGGCGGATTGTTCAACCAACAAAAATGTCGCTTCGCCCCCCTCCTATTTTGTGTGAAAATCGTTAACCCTAACGCCTAACCCCTGCCGAAGCTCGCTCAGTGGTGCCGCTTGCACCCAACTAGAAATTTTTCTACCCCTTCTTTTAAAAAAATGAAAAAATCCGCCCTTGTCTGCACATACACTACTGTACTTTAGTATAATTCCAACATTTAGTATAATTTACGGTACTACAGCACACTGTATAAAGAACTACAGCATATACCCAGGGTGTTAGCCAGGGTTTCAAAAGTGGCCGTCCAAAATAATTTTGTGGGCGTAGTCACATATTTTTGGGCGTGGCCGTAATTTTTTGTTGTTGTGGAATTGTGGTGTTCTACTCGTTGAACCTTCTTACTTTTAGTATTAGATGCACATTTCATTTATTAAATTAGTAAAAGCACACATATGGTATGAACCGTATGATCACTACGATGTAGATAGATAGATAGATAGTTTAATAGATTTTACATGGCAGCCGAATTGGCTGAATTGCGTAAAATTAACAAAACTTTTGTTGTTGTGGAATTGTGGTGTTCTACTCGTTGAACCTTCTTACTTTTAGTATTAGATGCACATTTCATTTATTAAATTAGTAAAAGCACACATATGGTATGAACCGTATGATCACTACGATGTAGATAGATAGATAGATAGTTTAATAGATTTTACATGGCAGCCGAATTGGCTGAATTGCGTAAAATTAACAAAACTTTTGTTGTTGTGGAATTGTGGTGTTCTACTCGTTGAACCTTCTTACTTTTAGTATTAGATGCACATTTCATTTATTAAATTAGTAAAAGCACACATATGGTATGAACCGTATGATCACTACGATGTAGATAGATAGATAGATAGTTTAATAGATTTTACATGGCAGCCGAATTGGCTGAATTGCGTAAAATTAACAAAACTTTTGTTGTTGTGGAATTGTGGTGTTCTACTCGTTGAACCTTCTTACTTTTAGTATTAGATGCACATTTCATTTATTAAATTAGTAAAAGCACACATATGGTATGAACCGTATGATCACTACGATGTAGATAGATAGATAGATAGTTTAATAGATTTTACATGGCAGCCGAATTGGCTGAATTGCGTAAAATTAACAAAACTTTTGTTGTTGTGGAATTGTGGTGTTCTACTCGTTGAACCTTCTTACTTTTAGTATTAGATGCACATTTCATTTATTAAATTAGTAAAAGCACACATATGGTATGAACCGTATGATCACTACGATGTAGATAGATAGATAGTTTAATAGATTTTACATGGCAGCCGAATTGGCTGAATTGCGTAAAATTAACAAAACTTACATATTACAAGCAAATTAAAAACAACACATACACAATTACATATTACTGAATGTAATAGTATTACATATTTTATAACATCAGCGCAAATTCAGATATGTCCCCCACCACCACCACCGCTAAAAAAAAAGATCAACCAAAGTTGTAAGCACAACTAAAAAAAAACCCCAAAACATGCATAAAAGCAAATGGTTGACGCGAGGCAGCCGCAATGGTGGTGGAAGTCATATCAGAACCCCACCAATATCCTTTTAAACTACTCCTTTGACATAGAAACGACAAAAGTGTTCCTAAAACGATTTGTTCGTCCCTGTCTTCTCAGATTATATGCTGAGATATTCTTGGGTGGCAGAATATGGTGAAGTTTGTGCTCGGTATCAGATATAACTGATTGAAATAGTTTCTTACACAGTTTTAGCCGCCTATCTCTCAAGGAACTTATATTCAATTTCATAAGATTGTCCGTATATGATAACACCGGGGATATTATGGACAGCGCACGCTTTTAAATGCGCTCAAGGTCATCACATAAATATGCAGGGAGAGCATGATGGAAAACAGGAGCACAATACTCGAGAACCGGTCTAATAACAGTGCAGTAAAAATTGACAATATCACAAGCAGCGACGTTAGCACGCTTGAGCAAGATCAAGAAATACAAACGTTTATTCGCTTTCTTGATTACTTCGTTTACATGGTCAACCATTGGAGTGAACTGGAAATGATAACTCCCAACACCTTGGCACTGCTAACCAGTTCGAGTTCTTTGGAGTTGATTGTGATTGCGTCAAACTGTTGTTTCTGTCTCTTGAAGTCAATGACCATTTCTTTACACTTCTCAGCATTCAGTTGGAGCTTGTTGACATTAGACCACCTCTCGACATCAGTAACGGCGTTTTGGATAAAGGTTTTGCCATTCCGTGGAACAACTTCAGCTAACGTGGTGTCATCTACATACTTCCAAGCATGCGCTTCAGATGGATTCAGATGAATCATTTGACAACTTTACACGTTGAAATCTGTTTGATAGGAAATCACACACCCAGCGAGCTACACCACATGGTATTCGAAGGGAAAGGACTTTGTCAACTAGAATGCGGTGTTCGATCAGATCAAAGGCTTTTTTATAGTCTAGCAATATGATCCTCACTGCTGCACCTGTTCCATCTGTGGCAGGGGTCCACGCATGCATCATGGATACAAGAGCCTGAGTAGTAGACGACTTCGGGATGGCACCAAATTGATTGGGATCGATGATTTCAAGAACAGCAGATCCAACATAATTCATAACGATAAAGTCCTCAGCTAACTTCGATAAAGCTGATGTTAGCGAGATGGGTCTTATATGCTTAGCAATTATTGAAACCGGTTTCGTCTTAGGCAGTGGTGTGATATTGGCATATTTCCATGATGCTGGAAGCGCTTGTTCCTCAAATGAACTGTTTAAGATGTTACAAACAGGGTTTGCAAGAAATTCTGCATATTCTTTAGGTAGCCAGTTAGGCACCTCGTCTGGACCACACGCTTTGCGGGGGTTTAACGTCAGTAATCTCGAATACACAGAATAAACATCAAGTTTTAACACCTCGGATTTTTCGTCGAATGGAGGAAGACAGGCAAGTGGTTGGTATGCTTGCATGGGTTCGAGGAGAGAGGTGTTAATAAGGTCTGCTACATACTTATTTGACTTTGCATCAATGCCGCCAATGTGAAGCTGCGAGCAAATATCAACATTGGACGTTGCAGGGACCATCCCCGAGATCTTTTTAACCTCGTTCCACCACATGCTCGGTTTGGTATTTTTCAGGTTCGCAACTCTAGTGTTGTAATACCGGCTGCGAAGCTTCGTTCGCTCACGATTAACCACGTTACGAAGCTGTCGATACCTGACTTGAGCACCTTCAGCGTAGGCTTTCTGGCGTTGTTTGATCAAACTTTTGAATTCAGGGGTGATCCAGGGAGCGTCGTTGACGTGTAGTTTAACAGACTTTAGTGGCATGAGAATATCCACACCAGTTTTAATTAGATCTTCAAAAAGTAGTAACTTGTTTTCACATCCATTGATGGAATCAAAAACCGACCGGTCAATCGAGCTAAGATACCTCCCGAGTTCAAGTCTTGGCTCAATCGAGTATCCCTCCGAGTCACGAAACGACGGCTGCAACTTCGAACGGTTCTTGATTTAGGCTGTAACAATAACACCGAGTGGTCCGACAACCCGAAAGGTGGAAATCTTTGAACTGAGTTCTTCTCATACAGTTGAGACATGTTCGTAATAATGAGGTCGAGAGTCCGCTCACCTCTCGTTGGACCATGGACGAGTTGATTTAGCTTGAATTGCTTAAGGAGACGACTTACGTTCAAACGATTAAAGTCACCAGTAAGCAATATGCCACAATGAAGCGAGGTAATCCAACATCGCATTGTCACTGGCACCTACAGGATAGTGAGTGTGATACACAGTTCCAAATACTATACAAGGGACTGCCTCGTACCCAGGCGCTTTAAATAATTACAATACATGAAGTATTCAGGTAGGCAGGCGACGCGCGAAGGGGCTGTTGGGAAGGGTGCGTGCTGGGAAGCGCCTGGCAGTTCTTGTATATTGTCATGGCGGGAAAACATGGAATTTAATACAAAAAGTTACCATATCGTCATAAACGCTGTGTGTAAAACCTTACTTTGTGATGAAGAGTTGAATTGAACGCCATTGGCAAATAATAATACATTTGTAGATGTTCTATGACATGCAAAATGCGCGAAAAATTATATGAGTAAATAACATGACAAGTTAACCGTGCGAATATTTCGAATATGTCATTCGGTATTACAGGGATAATAACAGAATGCTATGAGTTGCTTAGTATAAAACAGTAACAGAGAAATTATTAGAAAGTCATATAATTGCTTTTGTATTAATAACTTCTTTAGCTGAAGACTCGATCAGTCGATCACAATGCCAATGGCAATTTCTATTAAATGTATACTGTAAACAAAAGCCCAAGTAAATAAAAATTCACAGCCGTAAAGTTTGAAATATTTATTACAACAGTGCAATTTTATAGTCTGTACCTTTATATAGTTATAGCTTACAAATCTAGTTCCTGCAAGTCTAATTCTTCAACGCTTCGGTTGTTGACATGTTAATATTGGAATTTCCATGGACTTTAAATAAGGCATATGTCATATATACCAAGAATAACAGCATTTATTTTTCACCCTGCTCGGTTTCCTTTGTTCTTGTCGGGGAATATAATCAATATTCCCCTCTAATCAATTTCCGTTTAATAATCCCCTCTAGTATTCACCTGCAATTAATAATCCCCTCTAATATTCACCTGCAATGTCTTTGCAGCACAAAAAATGAGAAAAAACAACATCGCGAAGGCAATATGGCATTAAGAATTATTTCTTTTCTGACTCATTAACGCGACCTCGCAGTGTGAAAAATAAGTACGTTATTTTGAGGCACCTCGGGGATATGTGCTTATTCACCTCGGCGCTGCGCGCCTCGGTGAATAAATCACATATCCCCTCGTTGCCTCAAAATAATCTATACGAATTCACGCCCAGATGACGGAAAAATATTGACATTAGTCAATTCAACAAAAACAAGTAGCAAAAAATTGTAAACGACAACGAAATATCACAACTTGCAAGAAATCGTACAAATTTGCAAGAAATCGACCAAGAACTGCCAGGCGTCTCGCAGTTCAAGTGCACTCTTCCCATCAGCCCCCTTCGCCATCTCTCCCCACTATAATACTTCATGTAAACTCGTCATATGCGCATCACTGTTTTTTTACAAAGAGACGCCTGGGTACGAGGCAGATACAAGGGATACCTCTGGGAAGTCGCGCGAGTTTGACGTATGTCCATAGCACCTCGAGCTCAGGGTGGTAGATGTCAGTCAATACCTTAAACTGGATGGAACTTTACAGTATATGCTATAATGAAGAACACAATACAGCAGTGTAGTGTTTAGTTATTTTTTTATCAATCGCCGATATTTTTCACTTTTTTTATGCGTTTGGCTCATTTTATAGCCATCTTTACCGTAACTGTAACTATAAAGCAGTGTGGCGCTCGAGCGATAAAGCGATTGCTGTTTTTTTTAAAACGGCGGTTTCTAATTATTCTCCTCGATACCTCATGCGAGAATCATCAACATGGTTATACAAAAACATGGCGCGTTTGTCGGTACTTCAATTCAGGCATATTCAATGTGTTTTCGAGGGGGGAAAGTATGAAAACATACACCATAAGTAAAGTAAAGTAAACAGCAGATGACAACAATTCGAGTATCCAAAAGATATTACAAAGCTTGTAAATTGCTATTTAAAGAAAATTTTCCGTTAGGCAGTCCATGGCCGTCCATTAAAATTTAGAAGGCGAATTCAGAAGTGGCCGTCCATAGGACGGTCGGACGGACACCCTGCATATACCTTTTGATCTGATTCGGATAATGCACCATAAAATGCTGCTTGGGAATCAGTCTCACATTTGGATACATTTTCTTGAATCGATCCAAGCACTCGGTAGTAAGCAGCCGAAGATAGATTGGAGTGCCTTTCTCAACCACTGGAGAGAATAATAGGTCGACAATCTAGGTCTGAAAACAAAGTCCAGTTATCATTTTCCTCTGGAATCCACTGATGCACTAAAAATGATAGCAACCTAGAAAGGCACCACATTTGTGATGCTGAAATAGGATTCAAGTGCATGAGATTAATGCCATCTACAGTACAGTTGGGAGCACGCTCTTGGTCGAATGTGTCTATTTGTGGGAGGTACAGAATGGCTTCCCTGGAGGGCTGCAAGATTTACCATGGGAGCAGCAGGTAGGTGGGCACCACAACAAGTGTTAATTGAAAACGTCAATTGAAAAGGCATAATTAATGTGCCCAAATGCACCATATTATTTAACTTAACAACAGCTTTTTTCTATTGTAACTTCTATTAATACGTTACTGTATACTCCTAAGCTGTTACTTTAACTTCTATTTTCAAACATTGTAACCCGAAATTTAAATCACACAAACTACGGCTATAAGTATACCAATTCATCAAATTACATGTACCTGACTGGTGCAAGTGATGATCACCTGTGTTAACATTCTTAATTAGGCTTGGCCTGTTTTTGATGTCACAAACACCAAACGGGAAGTTTGACAGCTTCTTGTTCAACTGGTCGAGGGTAAAGAACTTCTCCTGCATGATGAATTTCCTCAACATCACTTTGATATGGCGAGGTAGCACACCTACAATAATCATCATGATCATATTTATTTTAAATA
>CACRXK020010020.1:0-18264 GCA_902702795.2 Paramuricea clavata
TTTTCCTTAAATACTAAAAATTTTTTTCCGGAAAAACAAATATATGATATTTTTATCGGAAACTAAAACATTTTTCGGGAAAAAACCTACATTACAGTTTTCAAAAGTTTCGTTTGGACAAAAACTGCGAATTTTATGAAAATTTTTCAGGCACAAAAAGGGCACTTTGCTCCTGTAAAAAGGGCACTTGCCAAAACTTGGGGGGGGGGGCCATGGCCCCCCTGGCCCCCCCCCGGTTCCTACGCCCCTGGTTGAAATTCACTGAAACATTTCTTTGTTTTCATAAAATAAAGCTCTTTAGTATAGTTCGAACATTTGATGAATTTGACATGCAAGCTAAATGAAGATTAAAGGAAAAAAATTGAAAACTCACTAACTCAGGGGAAGAACCGCATCGATTTTCTCGATCGATGGGTGTGTGGACACTGGCGGATAGGCAGCTGACTCGCAGATTTGCATGCACATATGTATTATATTTTAGGGGCAGCATTTTCTTAGGAGAAAATTTACTGTTCTAAATAAAAACAAAGCCGAACACTCTTTTGAAGCCGACATTTTCAGAATTATGCTGTCAAAAAGACTCAAAATTTCAGAGAAATCCATTAAAATCGGCCGGAGAATTAGTGACTGGGTCTGGGTTCTTAGTTGGCATGTGTATTTCATTTTATTAATTGGCCGTATTTATATTAGAAGACGGCTTTAACGTCTGAGACGACTTAACCGTCTTAGACGTTAAAGTCGTCTAATATAAATACGGGAAATTAGACAGACGAATAAAAAATTAAGGTCGTCTGTTAAGTGCGTCCAAACGACGTACTTAACAGACGACTTAGTCGTCTTAGACGTTTAATTCGTCTAGTATAAATACGAGACGACTAAACTTGGACGCACTTATAGCAGGTTAACACTACAGAAAGTTGTCAAATTACTACATTTTATATTTTCTTGGTTTCATTCTATACTGGTTCCCAACTGTTCATCTCGTATTTATATTAGTCGCACTTAACACAAGACGTTTAATTCGTCCAGACGATTAAGACGTCTTCTAATATAAATACGGCCAATGATACATAGAATTTGCTTGGGGGAAAATCTCAATTAATAAGAAAATTCTAGAAATGTAGGAAACCTATTTGCCCATCTCATCTCAAGTAAACCCATGGTTTTATACCTCGTCCTCGTTAAAGACGCGGTGTATGTATTGGAAAACAGGAGACAAGGCATATACCTATAGTATGACTGTATAAGTTCATTGACATTGTTTGCAGTGATTATTTTGACATACTTACGTGCTGGTAGGATAAGACACATAATTATACGGCGAATATCTTTTTTCCACAAATAATTTTATTTGCTTAGGCCTGCCATACGTCGCACTATCGTCGAATTTAATTCAGACGAATTTAATTGAACGAATTAAATGCGACGGTAGTGCATCGTATGAAACAGTGGCGTGCTGGCAGGGGGGGCCGGGGGGCCACGGCCCCCCCAGCTGGCAATTCTTGGGGGGCGCAAAAATGAAAAGGGGGCGCCGATCCAGCCCTGACTTACTTCCGCCAAGAAACTGAAGAGATGTGTTTATAGGCTTATAAACAGACTAAGAATACAGGCGACAAAGTGATATATTAAAGTATAGACTATTTTGTCTAACCGTATTTGCTAATTTGCTACCTCACGGCTCACACGAAATCGTTCATATCGAAACATGATCAGTGATCACACGCAATGTCTCATTACCGGAATATTGGTCGGGTTTCGAAGCAATCACGGGAATTATGCCCTTTTTTCCTGGCATTATGCCCTTATACGCCCTTTATTATGCTTCACGAACCACGAGGGCGACGCAAATTAGATAATTGAAGTTATGATAATGTAAAGTTGTGTACGCAATTTAGTTGTTTGCGCAAGAAACATCATGAGTAATGTAAGTAATGAAATAATGCTGAAACGCGCCCTTTTGGCAGCCAGGCAAGGAAACCTTAAAATGCGTGGGGTCCGCGTGTGTTGTTATATAAAAGAGATGTAAGTTGTAAATGTATTCAGATCACTAGATCAGTAGAGAATAGAATTGGGGTTAGATTAATAGCTGGAAGTAGTTAGCATTGCCCAATTTAAGTACTACTACTAAATTCTAACCAAATTGCAAATTTCGACACGTTATAATGCGGTTTCCTGACCATCAGATTTCTGTCAAATCTTCCCGTAAAGTCCAGGAAATGGCATTTCAGAGACTCTAAATTCAAAAATTTTCCTGGGGGGCATGCCCCCGGACCCCCCCTAGACAAACCTCGCACCTGCGGCGCTTGGCTTGTGCCTTCGGCCCTCGTTTATCAAGCGTAACATTATAGGCACAGAGTAAAGACGGAACAGAGAGGCCACTCAGGGGTACAACATGTCCACAGTTGTAGCACCCCCCCCCTGACAAGGTCCGCCATTTTGCTGGCGAGTCGATGCGCTGGAGTTTTGTAGTAAACAATATGGAGAATTTGGAGTTTTTGCCACTAAAATCGCTATAATTTTTGAACGAACCGGCCGATATTCTCTCTACGGCTAAAGCTTATAGATAAAAGGTTAGTGGAAATATCTGTTTTGGTAAGAGTGCTTAAATTAATATTGCTCGCTTGTAAAAGGCCGTTGAAGGAGCGAGGAGTGGAGCGGCCTGAGCCGGCTCTGAGGTTGTCAAACCTTCACAAGACTGTACATGTTTTGTGTATAAATCGACTTTACGTCCAAAGAATAGTACTTTTGCTTATTGTTGAATCCTTTCTTTAAGCAATGTTCTCTCATAATAAAAACAATAAGTGTTGATATGTAATATTATCTGCACTAATACAAGACACCCCTATATACATACTGTGTGCCCTTACTAGCATAATAATAAATAACCGATTATGGATTTATTGTTTTAACTGAAAATTTCATTTGAAATTCACAGGGTCAAGATGTATAGAACTTCTTTACTGTTCATGAACGTAGAACTGGTGTGCACATGTAAATGGCATGTATTTGGTTCAGATGTCAACAGAAAACTAATCAGACTTGCAAATATGAAGATAGAAGATATGCAGGCTAACAGCTGCAGCTACAAATATTTAAAAACTGTAAAAAATGGAACAGAAAACTATGTTACTCAACAATGCGAGATGACCTCTGGCGAGATTTTAATTAAAATTTAAAGGGGCCCTACAGCATAGATTAAGTAAGAACAGATGTGTAACTTCAGTAAAAAAGTTGTCCCACGGTCGCCATCTTCCTAGCAAGTGTCGCTCGCGTGACAATTCGTCATTTGGTAATACGTCATTGCTTTCAAAATGCTTTCAACACCTTTTCCACAACATTAATTGCTTTTAACAACTTTGAACATTCAAAAAATGATGCTCTTGATTGTTTAATCCATAAATTTCGATCCAAAAAAGCCGCAATAAAATGCAAAAGTTCATGTTTTCCAGGACGCCATCTTCCTAGCAAGTGTCATGGCGTGAGCATGACGTGTACATCTAGGGAAATTTGAGGACACGAATTCCTATTAAGTTACACATCTGGTATATACTTCATCTGTGCCTACAGTCATTTTTTAGTTGAAAAGCCACCTTAGGGGACTCCACAGAGATTTGTTTTGCTGTATCTTACATGCAGTGTCCATGAGTACGAGTACTTCCGTACATGTCAAGTAGCGACAATAACAAAAAATGTAAACAGTTACTTCAGGTGGCTTTTCAACTAAAAAATGACTGTAGGGCCCCTTTAAGAGGGTCTTGTAGCTGCCAATATCTCTTGTTAGGCTGTGGTCGTTAAAAACGGAAGGGGGTGGATAGGAGGAATTTGACTATAGTTGTTTTTATATCCTCCTCAAATTTGTGGAAAAATAGGTATCTCCTGCAAATTGGCCTGGTTCGAAAAAATCGGTATCCCCCCCCCCCCCTATTGCCTTGCATACATAAACATATACAAAATATTAACCACATCACCCTGCTGGCAGAGCCTATTTTACTTCGCAAGTTCGTATAATAGGCTCTGCCAGCAGGGTGTAACCACATGTAATCCACCATATAATGCTTTTAATACAGACTTGCATACATGGCCATTTGTTGCTCCAGAATGCACATGGTTGTTCATATCAACAGGGATGCTGGAGGGGCCATTGCAGGGGCAGATACAGACAATTTTCTGACTGATGAAATGAACAGGCCCTTGCATGTCTAGGGGTTCTCCCCTAAGAAATTCTGAAATCTAGAACCTCGGAAATGTGATTTCCCCATTGACACAAAAACATGTTACCCATACATCGCAATAGCCAAGGCAAAACCAAACAAAGTTATGTATATAATACATCTATGTATTAATAAGGAAAACCTTTGCCCCCCCCCCCGTTACAAAAGGGCAGGAGGGGGGGCAAGGTCTGCATATCAAAATTTTTGCCTGTTCATCTCAATATTTTATTAATCCCCCATTGTCTTCTCTCTAATAGTTAGTATCCCCACTTTTGATGTTATAAAATGTTATATCCCCCCCCCCCCAATTTTCCTTCTAGCCTTAACCCATTGAGTGGTCAGATTTTTATCATTTTACTCTGTCTAACACTAATTGATTTTACTCGTCAAAGGGATTCTTGCAGCTTAATGGGTTAAATAATTTTTGCAATAAATTTTAAGGATTATTAATTAAACAAAACATATTATTTTAGGTACTATGTATTTACTGACTGGTAAATCGTGATGAATGTAATCAAATCATTAAACATATTCCACTTGTAGTTTGTTGAATTGTATAATCAAGCAACATGCAAACAGAAATATGGCTAAAATATTGGGAAGCTAGTTGAACTGTTATTTAGGAGGCCTAGAAGGGGACAATGGACATATTCAATTAATTGTATTACATTGAACAAGCAATTGCCAATTGGTTAATAAAATAAATTCTGCACAAACCCCACCCAGTCCCAATCTCTAACCACGTGCAATATTGTTTGTCATACGGCTACTTTACAAAAAACACAGTTCTTTCTTTGCTACAAAAATCATTTAAATGGCAAACGCTGTAAAAAAATACAAAGGAAAAGGAGGAGGGCGTACGTTCTGTTTTGCTGTTAACTGTTCCAACAGCAAACATTCGCATCCAGAGCTTAGTTTCTTTCGCTTTCCGCGTGATAGACAAAGGTATGTTCTATAATTGTTCTCAAAATACAACGTTGCAATTAAACCTGTCTCCACAAGTTTGACAGAAAAATTGTATTTTGGCATTTTCAGATCAAAGGAATGGGTAGTGCTTTGTAGACGCGAAGACTTTGCCAAAAAGGACGCGGAATACTTGTACAAGAATGTGAGAATATGTGCAGAGCATTTCGAAGACATCATGTTTAGCAACGACCTAAAAAATCGCCTTAACCCTGAAGCAAAACCAACCTTATTTAACATCCCGAATCCATCACCCACAGTGGGCGTGAAAAGAAGAGCTATTGAAAGGAAAACAGTATCTCATAGCCAAGGTAGTTTTATTTAAGTTCAGTAGACGTAAGTTATGAAAAAAAATCTACATTAAAAAGTCTCTAATTACATGAAAATTATGCTTTTTACAGCCAAGAAGGCTAGAATGGAAAGGACTGAACATGGTATGTGCATTGTCATAAGAGGTGATATAAATCGCACCTCCACCATTTGGGATGAATTTTTTTTGTTTTAAGCTAACATTATTATTATTATTGAATATTGTAGTAATCGATCTTGTAATATTGGTATTTGTATTCATACCCAATAAATAATTTAAAAAACCCAGTTAACTAAAACATAACTCATAAGCTAGTATTGTCGCACTGATTTGATTTAAATTATACTTTTACATCGTAGTTATATACTATATAGTACATTGCAAATTCTCTAATAAAAGGGTTTTTTTAGCTGCCAACGCAAATAAAACAGCAAGTAAAAACTCTGAAAGTGACATTCCAGAAACCAGTACATCAGGTATGCATTAATAGTACTGCCCCTGTAAAATGCTTTGTGAAACAAAATGACAAATGTGCTTGATGCCAAGCAATCTGTACCCAATATCTTTTAACTCGCTCCTACTGTAGTACAACAAATAATTTTGCCTTAGTTGAAAATAAATTGCTACTAAAAGTCCGTTTTGTATGTTTGAGATAAATTTTTGGTTAGTTATACCTTAAGCTAGACCCCCGATCTTTTACAGTGTTTGATTAAAGGATTATTTACATGAGCCCCCGGTTGGCCCAGTTAATAACTGAGGATGTCTGGCTAACCGGGCTAAAATTTTCCCATGTAAAGTCACCAGCACGGGGTAATCAGGCTAGCGAAAAACTTCTATACAAGCTAAAATATTGATTTGAATTAGTATTATTTTTATCAAATAGTTCTTTTTTAAGTTGTTCATGTTGATTAGATAGTTTTAAATTAAAAATTAGCTCCATAAAACGAGCATTTGACTTGCATGACAAACCTTACAGTATTAACAAGTATGTAAACAACTTTTCCCCGCCATATTTGGCTTGTTAAAGTTTCAGCCCGGATAACCAGGCTAGCCGGGCTCATGTAAACAGCCCCTAAATCTAAAATTATGCATACAGACAGAGTTTTACACACTTTTCACAGTACACTTATAACTACTGTATCTGTATAGTTTGTGTGTATAAATACAGTTTTTTATTCATTGTGTAGAGCCCCTGCATCCAACTTCTCCATTCCAAGGAGAGAACAGTGGACTAAGTGGTGAAAGTCAAATGCAAGATTCCATTTGCCAAACAAGCAGTGACCTGTCAAAGAACACGCCTAGGAAAACCAAACAAAGGAAAGTTATTGGTAGTCAAAGGAAGAAAATCAATCGTTTGGAAGAAGCCCTAAAAAAGAAAAAGCCTGCAAGACAAGGGAAGAAGGACAGAACGTTACAGGAAGCACTTGACAAACTGCCCAAAAATTTGGCTCATTTTGTCAGGATGCAGTTGGAATTGCATAGCAAGAAAAAAAAGGGAAGAAGATACTCACCTCAAATGAAATCAATTGCTGTCTCTCTTTATCATGCAAGTGGCAAGGCCTACAGAGTTCTGTCGAAGTTATTCATACTGCCAACAAAGTCATCACTCCGTCGCTACATCTCCAGGATGCCAGCAGCCACAGGAATTTCCCAGGGTGCCCTAAATATAATAAAGAAAAAGGTTGATAGCATGAATGAGCAAGAGAAACTATGTACCCTTTGCATGGATGAGGTGTCCCTTAAAACTAACCTGTACTATGACATAACCAAGGACAGGATTATCGGTCTTGAAGATTTTGGAAATGGAATCCGTACCAACAAAGTGGCAAATCAGGCATTAACAATTCTTCTAAGGAGCATCTCTGGAAAGTGGAAACAGCCACTTGGCTATGCCTTGGTGAATGGAGGATGTCCGAGGGATGAAATGGAGGAGTTAATGAAAAGTGCCATCGACAAAGTTGAACGGATTGGACTTAATGTTGTCGTTGTTATGTCTGATATGGGAAGCAACTTCCAAAGCCTGGCTAACCACTTGGGAGTCACTCCAGAAAGGCCATGGTTTATCCACAACAACAAGAAGTACTTCCTGATGTTCGACCCACCACACCTGATCAAGTGTGTCCGGAACAACCTGATGAAGTATACATTCAAGTTTGGCAACTACACCGCTCAATGGAAAGATATAGCAGATTTCTATGAGAAAGATAAGGAGCTACCTATCAGAGCTGCCCCCAAACTAACTGAGAAACATATTCGACCAAACAACTTTTGCAAAATGAAGGTGAAATATGCTACTCAAGTCTTGAGCCACACAGTAGCGGCATCATTGTGCACGTATGTGAGCATTGGGGGCCTTGCATCATCAGCTATGGGAACTGCTGAACTTCTGTTCAAGTTTGATTCTTTATTTGATTGTGTAAACGTGTCGACAATCAACTCATCAAAGGTATTGAAACGTGCCATGACCACAACCTCATCTCACCAAAGATACATGGAGGAAGCATTTACCTTTATTAAGGAGTTGAAAGTGTTTCAAGGGAATGAAGAAGTCACTGGTAGGATCAAGTGTCTCAAAGGATGGTTGGTTACCATCAAAGCCATTCTTTCGATTTGGGATCAGCTTCATCAAAACCATGCCTTCAAATTTCTTCTCACCAGAAGGTTAAACACCGATCCGATAGAGAACTTTTTTGGTTCCATTCGCCAGCAAGGTGGTAACAGTGATAATCCGACCCCTATCCAGTTCACCCGTGCCTTCAGAAAGCTGTTCTTCAGCTCGTTCTTGAATTCGTCAACAGGGAATTGTGCTGAGGATTTTGATGACCTTCTTGCCCAGTTTGCTAAAGCTAAATCCAAGAAGAGTAATGTTCCTGCTATGGCTGCCCCACCAAAAGTATCACCAAACTTGGACATTGGAACTGTGGATTATCGTGACAATGAGGTTACTGAGAACCTACTGAAAGACAATCCAATTGCCTATGTTGCTGGGTACTTACTCCAGAAATGTTTTAAACATCACGAGTGTTCAACATGTAGAGAAGCTGTGGTCACAGATGAAATTGGTGACAACAGGAACTTGCTTTGTTTCTTCAAGGCGTACAAATCAGATAAAAGTTTTGGAGGATTTCTAGCACCTACAGCACCATATTTACAATATGTCATACAACTAGAAGACCTGTTTGTGAAAGATTTCTCCATGTATACCAAGAGTGATGGGGTTGGGAAAAGCATCTTAACGAAACTACAATGTGTTCCAGTTTCATTTCAGCATTGTCCAGAATTTCCTTTCGAGTATCTGCTGAAGTTGTTCTTACGAATGAGAATTTACTACAGCATTAAGTTTGCCAACCGAAATTTATCATCCAAGAAGAAGAACAAGAAAAGCAAAAAGTACATTAAAGTTACCCACTTGTAGAGTACTAATAAATTCATACCACAGCGTTCACTATTAAGACAGTCAAGAGACTAAATGGTTATATAATATCAAGAAACTATTGAGATTGTCCAGATTTTTTAAAGTCGAGATCACAAGATCACTGTTGGACTTTAACTGAATGTGTCAGCACAATACACTATAAACACAATACGCACAAATATACGGGTATAAACTTGGTGCTTTATTCGGTTGTAAACCTGTCAAGGATAATCTGGTAAGGACGCCAATCCAAAGAAATACATTATATTAAAACCTCTTCAACATTTTATCTCAAACAGAAGAAAATCACTGAACTTATTTAGACAACATCAGGCATACGCCAGGACAGGCCTTTGGTGGCTCCATAGTCGCACAATAAAATATCAAAATTTGGCTTTAAAAAAAGGTTAAATAATGCCATAAGAAAGGTAAAAACAATTACTTACCTCATATTTTCCGATTTCAAGGATAATTTTTGAATTTGAGGCCATAACTGAGCCATATGGGCCTATATTCACTGTCACCCCTTATCTACGCACTATTGTTTGTGAGAAATCGACTCGCCCCCAAAATGGCGGCCAACATGCGCGAGGCGAGATGCGCGAGGACAAAAACTTCAAAGGTTCCAACACGAGTGGCCCCTCTATTCAATCCTTACTCTATGATATTGTTTCACGTAAAAATAGTTTGCCTTTTCACGAGTCACAAAAAATTGAAAAAATTCCTTCACGTTCACGAAAAAAATCGAAGCGATCACGATTCACGTAAAAATAAAACAAAATTCACGAATTATTATAGGATGTCTTCCTTAATTGTAGAATCATTGTACTCGTTTGTACTTACCTCGGCATGCTTTCAAACCTCCAACTATGTTGAAAACAGGCTCCTGTACATCAAGTACTTCAAAAAACAGTAACAAACCGTATTTATACCTTGGAAAGCTGATCACACAAAACAGATGATTCACGAATCACGCATATTTCTATCTGCCATTCACAGGTCACGGTTAATTCAAATCTTTCCTTCACGTGCACGTAAAAAGATTGGAAGTCATACTATCACGAATGACGGATTAAGAAAATCATCGATCACGTTTCACAGCTAAGTAAAATAAGCCCATCACACTTCACACAAAAAGTATAGGGGGCCCTCTATATTGCCCCAATAGTTCAGGCTGTGCAAATTTACTTAGAAGACTTGTGCAAGAAAATAAAGCATGATGTAAGATGTGAATTAATGGATCTGTGCGCTGAATTAACAAGTTTAACATAATTAATGGTTGGAAGGAAGCATGGAGGAAACTAAGAAAACTTCCAAAAACACATGTTTAAAAGAGTTGGTAAGCCTGTTGTTTCTAGTCTCCAATCTCTTGTTCATGTCAGGAGGTAAGGACAGGAAGTAGCTTTTCAGTGATGGGAAGAGCTTTAAAACCCTCTCAATGCATGTTGACAGACCAAGCCAGCGGACGCTGTGGAATTTAATAATTTTGTAATACTGCTGATCGCAAAATTCACAAAACTCAGTGAGAAGATTTTTACGCTTTGACAAATAGTCAAAGTGAAAATAAATGTCAAAGAGAAACTGTTCAACATCAAAATTGTTAGCCACTTTGACAAAATAATTGGTAGCTCTACTAGCTGTGTTACAACCCATAAGAATTATGTCCTCATTTTTCTTCATGGCTTCTACAATGACGGAATTATGTCTTGCAACATTTAGTGATGTATTGTTGACTACTAAAGACACACATTTATCCCAACTGATGTCATTTTTCACCAATACATTGTTAATAGCAGTAAATATACCAACTGCTGTTGATGAAGTACATGCACACAAGAACTTTGCATCTGCTCCACCAATGTTGATTGCAAGTCAGCCACAATGGCGCGGTTCAAGATACAGCATGCCCTTGGTCTTCCCACACGAGTGTGCTTTTGCGATTTTCAAATCCAGAAAAATACTTTTAAACAATGGACCCAAATGATCAGTTGTCGCGAAAGGCAAGTTATGTTCGGCCAAAAATCCTGCCACTTTCATTTCTGCTAAGCTTATTTGCTTATTGATATTGGAAATTTGTGGGTTAAAGTGTGATGTAATGGAACCTGGCGCCCTTTTTGCATTCATTGCAGTGTGAGACGATTCAAGGCAGTGTCTTGTCAAGTTTTCCTTGGTGCTCAATAACAACCGATTTCTCGCATTACGTCGAAACATACCTTGAAACTCTGGTTCAGAAAACCAACTATCAAGCACTTTACAAGACCTCTTTTACTTTTTTTGCTGCTGTAGCCATTTTACTTTTCTTGTATCGCTTTCCTTCTTATGTCCAGGTTGTACGCACATAAAATAAATATGTTTCTAAAATATCATGTTGTACACGAAAAATTTAAGTTAAAACCCTTTTTCCAGAATATTAAACCGTTTAAAACGATTATACGCGAGTATACGATTGGTGTAAACAATTTCCGGTTAAAATGGCGGTAAAATTATTTATGCATAAAAATATGTGGCTTGGCTGCAAAGCTGACGCTTCCGAATTTTCCAACTTATTGCCAAGTTTTGAAATTGAATAACAACATGTTTGAGTGCTTTTTCTGCCTGTACAGCTAGCGGTAGCTAGTGAATCCGGGAATATTTGGCAAATGAAAAGAAATGGGCGTATTTGCCCCACAGGATGAAACCTCAGCAAGTAGGTTTGAAAAATGCGGGAAGAAAGTCACTTCATGTGCGATAGCGAACAAGAATGCGGGAGTTTCAAGGTAATTGTGGGAAACTTGGAAGGTCTGTGATTTTAAATCACAAAAACAGCAGTATTTGCCACAGAAAGGATAACCTGTTTTGTATTACCTCGCACAGCTGCAGCATTACAGTACATTGCTTCCTAAGGATAGTAATACTTTGGAATTGCAGCATTAATGTAAATGGTTTAACTTGCATTCACTTTTACAATTCCATATACAAGCAAAAAGGAATGCCCATCGACTTCATTGATTGGGTTGTCTAAATTGCAGGATGATTTAAATGGCATCAAATGCTTAATTATTGATTAAAAACAAGCAACAATATAATGATAATAATAACATGGTAGCCTCTGTTTCTTTTGTTTCAACAGGGGCATTTAATCACTATTTCCCTCATTACCCATGCATATGCTTTTGTCTTTGTCTTTCCCCTGCATGCTTGATTAGGAAAATTTAGAAGACTTAAGCATACTGCATTACCTCTCAATGGAGAGCTGTACCTGGGATGATACCATCCCATACACATACTAACAATCACTTTGCCAGTTTTTATACTGCAATCTTGGATATTTCAATTGTGGGAGAAAATTCTGTTTATGCTCATGCCTAAAAAGAAAATATGTGTTTCTGTGCGTGTGTATATATGAAGTGTTCATCCCACAATCATAAGACAATCAAATAGCATGATTCCCTTCTGATTCCCTTGGCTACCATGTAATTACAAACTAAACACATGCTTTGAGGGAAATTAGTGATTAAATGACCCCGCAAACCTTGGGAGGTTTGGTAAAAGTCCAGAGGGCATAGTCCAACAGACTTTTTACTAAACCTCCCTCGGTTTGCAGGGTCATTTAATCACTAATTTCCCTCAAAGCACGTGTTTACGTATAATAAACATTTTACTTGAACTCCCAACTTGTTTGCATACTTGCCTTTGTTCGCCTTCGTGATTTTCATCTTCCTCTGAAGCTTCATGTAAATAATGTTTGCTTTTTAATATATTTATTACAGAAAATAACCATAAACTACAAAATTACTGCTATAATTCTTCAAAAAGTTTGGCACTGACACTAGTTTCAGTTTGCCAATTCCCCCCCCCCCCGCTCTAAAATGGATTCAGGCGTCTTGTGGAATGAAATGCAACTAAAGTTTTTGCTGCTGAAGGCAGCATACTAATATCTTCACGTTGTTAGTGTAGTGCTCAGTTTCTTTTACCGAGTTATAATTATTGGACGTGAAATCTCGATTTTCATTTTATTGAGGGGGGTCAAAGGGGGGGCGATCATGTCGGAAATATTTATCATACGTTACGTCACAGCACACGACCATTTGACTATGTTGCCTTTTTGCTGATCACACATCTACAGTATATCAGTATAGTATCTGCCTTTAAAGAATTTTTTATGGTAAGTTAAGTCTTTAGTTGCTCGTGGAAGTATTCATCAAGGCCACAAACTCTTTAGTGAACAATCGCGAGGGAAACAATGCTTGTTTATGTAAATTAGATAATACTTCATAGTCTGCCTCGTTGGGCTATATTTCTGCCTTCATTGGGCTGTATTTCTGCCTCATTGGGTTGTATTTGTCCCTCATTGGGCTGAATTTGTGCCTCATTGGGCTGAATTTGTGCCTCATTGAGGCTATTGGGCAGAATTTGTGCCTCATTGGGCTGTATTTGTGCCTCATTGGGCTGAATTTGAGCCATATTTGGGCTGAATTTGTGCCTTATTGGGTTGTATTTGTGCCTCACTGGGATGTATTTGTGCCTCATTGGGCTGTATTTTGCCTCATTGGGCTGTACGTGTGCCTGAAAATCATTCGACCATTGGACAGCTGTTGATAATTCATTGATTGACAAATATTTCTCATGTGCGATCAGACCATTTTCAAAAGCATTTTGATACATACTGTTTCCTTGCAATAAAACACTGTCTATTGTAATAGAGTTAGAACCCAATGAGAAACAAAATGATGAAACAATTTGGTATATAAACTGTGGAAAGGACCATCAAGGTTCAATTATTACAAATGAGCATGAAGTTGGAGCTTCCTATGTTAACTTTGGTTTAGCTTTGATGAATACTTTTACACAAAGTAAGGATGCTATTTTGATATTAGATGGGTATACGATGGCCTTGATCCTCATGCCAGAAATTGTTTTGGTATGTCTGACCCTAATTGTACTGCTGTTGTTTCTGGATTTTTAAAATCGCAATTTATTCCCAACTATTTTTAAAAAGATGCAGTACAGTATACCATCTGCGCATGTGCACAAAGAAGCCCTCTTCTTATTATACAAACCAGTTTATTTAGGTTTTTATTTCATTTTATTGTCTTGCAAAGCTTTATCGTTATGTCTTGATAATTTATTCTACTCTTGAATAAAATTCGATATTTGGATACCGACATGTAAACAAAGCCTATGTTTACATACAGACTGTACCGCATCTTTAAACGTTTATTTCCAGCTTTAAGGCAGCACTTCACTTGCAGTAGTAATTACTAGTCTAAAAATATACTAAACTGGGAAAACAAACAAATATGAACCGTTCATTGCACTGCATTCTCACATCTATTTCCTAAAGTATAATATTAGGATTATAAGTTAAAATGCCACAATGTTTGATGATTCTGATGAAGATTCTGATAATCATGATATCGATCCTGTTATTATGAATGTAAACAAATCTTGTCAGTTTTTTCCTTTATATAACATATTTTTGAGGCTTTGAGTCAAAATCTTTACATATTTATACTCAGCGAAGTGATAAACGTTGATTTAAGAATACCCTTTTTAGCTATTCATACATATAAACCATATATGCATAATGGCCTTTCACTATGCTGTCTATGTATTCACTATAGTAATTTCACTCACCGTAACTACTAATACCAGAAATCTGCATATAGTCTATCCAGCTATTATTTAGTGTAGAAGTTGTAGATGATGGGATGACTGAAGCCCCTGCATCAGTAATTGAAAAAACGGTCACCAAATCTAAAATTGAAAAGCTGAAACAATTATGCCCGCAATTCCACAACTGATTGACAATAAAAGAAAACTTATGAAGCACCAACTGAGTGCTGCTCAACAAGAACAGATGCTTCTACAAGAGTTGAGAGAAGATTCCCAGTTTAAAAAATATGACAGAAGCTATTAAGCAGTATGATCAGACATCTGTCAATTTAATGTGGCAACTTATTCAGGTTACTGAAGGCTTGGCACAATCTATGAAAGTAATAAGGCAAGGTTTCATGCACTGCATGGCTTTAGAAGATTTCACCAAGTCTCGTCAAGTTTTGAAGCAGTGCAGTGTATTTAATCTTTGATATTGCGGCCTTCAATATTTCATCAAATTGCCACCATTGCAATGCCTGGCCACTTCTCCGCCCAATAAATGCCACTTTGTTGTCTTCATATGTATTAGATTACTGTATGCATTGTACTTCATTGCAGAATAGTCCCAATCAAAATAAAAAACAACAAAGCAACCCAACTAAATATATTATATTTATTGTATTTTTCTGATCTTATTCTGCAAAAATATGCAAATATTTATTGTTTTTGTCATAAAATCATGAAAATAATCATAGCATGACCAACTGTCATGCATGGGTCCAATGTGCAACTTGCATATCAATTTGGTAAAACTAATGAAAACTGCCTATCACTTCGCCAAAAAATGCATTAAATTTCTCAGAAAGTAGATGGTTAAGTCTTCTCAAAACCAGCATTATCTATCAACTGCATATAATTTTCTTGCAACCAATTCAAACCCTGATCATATGTAAGGTTGGCATCACTAAAATAAAATTATTTTTCTTGGACCTATGAGACCACAAGACAACATTTTAGCCATTCCTGAGACCACAAGACAACATTTTAGCCATTCTCCTGTTAACTCTCCACAGGTATCTGTGATGATGTCGCTGCACTCTTTCCTGAAAGTGAGTCCTTCTGGTGCATTCAGTCAATCAGCCTTTCTTGTGAGGGATTTTTCTGGCATTTTTGGAGTATAAATGGTAACTTTACAGTTACAAGTTTTAAAAGTTGCTTTACACATTATTTGAAATTGTCTAGATCTTTTAGGACAAAAATGGTGGATTTTGGCCTTTGTGGGAAAGGCTAATTGGCCTATCGTTTATCACGGCTTCCAATCATACTGGAAACCTCATAAAAAATCTAATAAAGTTTAGACTCTGGCTGCAGGGGTGTAGCTAATGGGGGGGGGGGGGGCTGCACCAATGCTGTGTCTGTTGGCACAATAAACCAGTTGTCGGCAAAATTAATTGGATCAAGCCAATAGGCAATACCTCATTGGAAAGAGGTTGTAATTTGTAGAAAATGCAAGATCAAAAAGATAGATAGGTCGGCTGAACATTCCATGGTTCCGAACATTCAAATTGAGCGAGAACTCCAACTGCCATTTGTATTATACACTAGTAGGCTATTAGTATTATATTTTCTTTCAATTTTGTGAAATATGATACCATAGTAAGCTGATTTAGGAGTATCTGATTAAGGATTAAAGATAAATACTAGGAGATACTTATATGTATACCGTATTCACTTGTTTGAGTTTTACCTCTTTAAATTTTCAGAGCTTTAAATTTGGCGCTCAATCAGGAGTGTCACTTTTTAAAAAAACTTTTATATGATGAAAGTTTTTGCAATGTTTAGTGTGGTGCTTATTCGGAAGCAGCACTCTTTAAAAAAATGTTGTCTCTAATGTGGCAGTGATTCGGGGGGAGGGCTCAATCAGGGGCAGCGCCCATTTGAGTAAATACGATATACATTAAATGAAAAAATGACAATAAATGTGTCATGCAAAAATTATACTGATGCTCGTAATGCAGTTAATGCATTAAAATTAATAAATTAGTTAATTCACTTTTACTAAAGCATTGATATTCACAGTCAGTTTGATAAAAGGGAAATTGTTCCAGGCATGTCTGCTCTTCATTTTATACAATGAGAAATACAAAAATGATTTAAAAGTACAGACAGTAGCAAGCAAAAATGCAACCGGAAGAGAAACTGACATGTCTCGTTTGTAATGCTTGGAAAGTGTGAACAATGACATTGATGCTATGAATGTAGAAATCCAAGCAGCAGTTGTATTTGTAGAGCGCCTTGGTGTTGATGTTCAAAGTGATTTCCAACGTCGTCATCACCACAGAAAACCACTTGGCAGAATCGATGAGAACCCGTCAAATGCTATGTCGCTTAACCTGGAGTCTTTTTTTTTCAAGGCAGTGTTGGACACTCAGATCAGCACTTATAAAGAGCTCAACAACAATTCCAAATAAGCCACAAGACCCCTGCTTAATACCCTGCATTATTGAAATTGTTCAAGGACTTGACGGTATTTCCCACAAGACCAAAGACCAGACCCAGAAGCCGGCCCTAATGTCCAAGATGGAGGCAAACATACAAAGAACTTAACAAAATTATAGTTTAAAATAAATATTTTAAACTATAATTTTGTATATAAATCTGAAGATGACTCTATAGATAATATTCTTCTTTCTTGTCACAATATATTTTCAGTTCCCGAGATCCATAAACATAGGTCCGCTGCGGCGGACATGCATCTACTGAATAGAATTGTAGCACTGGGAAATAAAAGGCATTGAGCAGATAAAGCATAGATGTGCACTCTGACCTTTGGAATCGATTTCTGGCATTTCCAGAGTCATTTATTTTTATTTTTTTTATTTTTTAAAGTTTTCGCCCATACATACAAAAATATATATATATATATATATATATACATACAAAAATATATATATATATATATATATATATATATATATATATATGTATGTATGTATGTATGTATGTATGTATGTATGTATGTATGTATGTATGTATGTATGTATGTATGTATGTATGTATGTATGTATGTATGTATGTATATATATGTATGTATATATATATATATGTATATATGTATATATGTATATATGTATATATGTATATATGTATATATGTATATATAGAATATAGAATTACAGAAATAGGGCTAGAGGTCTACTAGAAACCAAACAAAGGCTTTTGATTAAGACCCCTAGGTTAAAAGTATTTAATTATTTACATTGATTGGTCAGAACTTAAAGTAAGTTTAATAGAAAAGAAAAAAAGAGAAGATGAGATTGTATAATTTTTATGATGTTTCAAATAATGACAAACACATACATATAATAAAATCTATGTTTCCGAATGCAACAGCAAGAAGTGGTTTTTTGAATTTTTTTTTGAATGTGCAATAGGATTTAAAATTTTTTAAGTCAGTATTTAACTCCTTCCAGATATTTACACCCTTATTTTGAAGTGAATGTTTGACAAAATTAGTTCTGGAGTATGATTTATGAAGTTTGGATGCGTTTCTTGTATTGTGTTCATGTATTTTGTTGTTAGTAATGTATCGATCAATTCGAAACTTCACCATCCCCCCCCCCCGGGCATACCCCGGGAATTTGACTTCAAGTCTTCTCCAGGGAGTAGGGAATTTGACGTTCTAAGTCTTCCATGTGGTGGGGCATTTGATAACGGGGTGGGGAATTTGAACCGGAAGTCTTAAAATGTTGCCCGTTTTCGCGTGCTTCCTGCATGCACAGAAAATA